>JAAXYX010000388.1:0-41401 GCA_036851915.1 Ptenothrix huangshanensis
TCATGCGGCAGGGCTTAACCGCCGATTTTTCGTGATTTTCCCCACTGTGCAGCGGAGACAGGGGTGACTCCTTTATCAAATTCCAATTCAATAAATTCTCGGATCCCTGCACTTTTTCCGTGACGATTCCACTCTCTGTCATTGGCTTAGAGCGGTTGTGAGGGAATCGGGAGTTGGAAGTGGTGGGATTGGAAGGCAGGTAGTCATGCTGTGACGAGTGAGAGAGTGAAAACTGCGACTTCCACTTGATTATAGACAAGCACTGACGAGGACATTGTCATTAGTAAACTAATAATTTCTGGACTATATAGTTTTATGACGATGACAGTAATTATCATTGAAGTAACCAATGTTTTATGGTTCAAGGGATAACAACCGTATATTTCATCTCAATTCATCAGTTCCTTTTATTTCAGCCACGCAAGGCCCGTGTAGGCAGTGAGGTCCCTGTGCCCGTCAGTACCTTTTATTATGACCTATCCAGCTACCTCCGTATACTGACTCGGAGTGGAGAAGGTGCACTAGTCCTTGCCTCAGCACAGCCCATGGCATCAAAGAGCAGCACAGCAAAGGGGAAGTACATATAAGGACATTGTGCATGTCAAGTGTGTATTAAGTATACATGTATGTTGGAGAGGGAAGGAGAGTGAAAAGAGCTGGATAATAAAGTCACAGTCGTGGTAGACTTTATTATACGCGATCACAGTCCACGTCAATATGCAATAGGCAATAGACCGGTAGACGGTTGGTAGACGGGCAAGGAAGGCTCACAAATTTCTCAACTTTATTTGCGATACTTAAACATGAATTGAGTGCTGGTGCCAGTGCCAGATCCAGATGCATGTAGATATACGTGGCTAAGGTAGGTGCAATATAATATACATAATCTTAATGACTTGAGTGCGAGTGTGTGTGTGACTACCTTGTACCTTGAATATGTACGGCCAGTGCAGTCGCAGCTGCCTCCATAGAAATCCCACGCAGCACGGCAAGGTACATATTTATACAGCACGGCAGTATAATAACTCGTCGCGTGGCTGTTTCGTTGCCGAGCTTTTATGGATCATCATTTTGCCTTTTATCTGTCTGTACTACAACTACAACTACCAATGACTACAACGATAGTTGAGTTTTCAGCCAGAGTAATGTTTAATATTACAGGATATTAATATGCATTTAGCGTTGATTTTAATTAAAGACAACATTAATGTAAACACTCCGACGTTTACGTTCGCCTTTACGTTCGCGTTCCCTCGTTCTCGCGACTTCTCCTCTTCCCCTTCAGCTCCATGCTCAATGCTCAATGGGTGCATAGGTACCGAAGGCAAGTGGGCCTTGCATACCTACACGTTCTAACGACACTATTATCATGTGATTTCCATTAGCCATTAGTATTTACATTTACACTGAATATTAGTATTATGACTGTGACTGACTCTGGGGATTACATTTTTACGTTTACGGCCAAGGAGTTACTTATGGGCGGAGGTAGGTGCTTAGCATACAATTATGGCACACAGCATCCCATCCACTGCACAATCACTCCGTGGATTAGCACATAATGCGAGGTGTTTAATTAAGTTTTTCCCCGTCAATATTCATCTTCCATTCCATCCTCCGAAGCTCTTGCTTTTTCATTATCAAATGATGACACTTTCGAATGGGCAAACACAATTCAATCATCTCAAGCACACACGCATCTTCCCAACGATTCAGGGCTTCTGCCCTACCCTTATACATTGTCATTAGATCTAATAGCTTACAGCTATGTCAGTCGACAAGTTTTAGTTTCAGTATCCAATTTCTAATTACCATACACGTTTTCTGCTACACCTAACTCGGGTAATTGCTAATTACTCTTGTATTGTGGTCTCGTATGACGAATTGCTGCCTATTGTTCAAACTAAACCTTGACGTTCAATAATTTTGCAAGTTTGTAATGTAATGCAAGCTTTTTTGCGATTCCGATTCAGTGCAAAATTACTTTCCAGTTGATAAAGTCTGTAACTTGAGTCAATCCCGGTGACTTATTGATTTAATGCGCAGTAACAGACAAAGTTATGACATTGATATGAGTATGAAGATGAAACTAGTGTTTGTAAACCAAGCCGATACTATCATCTTCCACGCTCATTGATACGCAAAACAAATTTATGACAAGGTAATTGCAACTGGATGGCATACTGGAGGTGGGGAAGAGGAAGGCTGAGGGCAATGCAAGTGTGCACAATAATTCCATAACAAAGTGTAGAATGCCAAGCATAATAATAATGTTAGCGTACTTACCCAGCCCCGACCACGCCAGCCCAGCAAGATGACGTCGTTTTATGATCTCATTCTCCCTCCTGCACTAGTCAATGTGAGTCGGGACTTGGAACGCTGCTGTATTGTACTGTGTTGTTATGTGATGGAGAGCAAGAGCCCTGTGTGGATGTGGATGGTTGCGAATTCTCAGTGTGCACAGGTGTATCCAAAGTGGTTTTAATAGAAGATGGCGAGGGAAGCTCTGACTCGGACGCGCGATGGATCGTGGAAAGTTAGGCGGGTGCTGGTGGCTTGGCGGCGGGTATATGTATATTCCCATGGACACCCCACCTAAATATTTATTATCAGCACTTCGCGTATGTTGGTTGCATTTCCATTACTTACATTTTCCCAAGTTGTTCGTGGTCACGGAAAGATATTATTATGTTGAACACAATTCCCTGCTACTCTCCAAAGTGGCTACATACGTGAGAAGAGATGCTAGATTACCTTGTACTTGTAAGTGCAGCTCTTTCCCCGCTCCTTGTTTCTCCCACAGAGCCAAACCAGACGGGAGGAAAGGAAACCAAAGGCAAGTACCATGTGAGACAGTTGCTTATGACTGCTAGGCAAGGGAGCTAACCTGCTTACCATTAGACCTTCAATCCACACACTTTGAATTGAACCTGTAAGAATGGAATGATGCAGACGCAGACAAATAGGAGAAGACGGCACCCGTCTAACAATAAGCACCTGCCTTCCAACTCGAGCACTTCCGCCCAGCCACAGATAGATAGAGATAGTGATGGCGTTGGTGATTGTGAAGCAGTGTGAGGATACAATTACAGATACGCTATGGATAAGGCCCATCGTTAGGCAGGTCGTAGATTGTGTTCCACATTGTGGAGTGGGAGAAAGCGGAGGAGAAAGTGGAAGGGAAAGCAAGACCACTGTACCACCACCATCACCATACCTCAGCTGGCGGTTGGATTGCATTACTCACTGCTTCTCCTTTTCCTTTCCCCTGCCTCAAAATCCCTTGCACATTTAAATGGACTTTCTCCATCTCGTCGCCACTCTTCTCTGCCTCCGTCCGCAATGCAATGCAACGCAACTCTTTACCATGCCATGCCATGACTTGTGAAGGAGAAATACAAATTTTGGGTTGACCACACGAATGCGGCTTTTCATCACATTTCCCTTTCAACTTTGTCACTGTCAACGGTAATTCATTTCCCACAATCAACAATCTACATTCTACATATTTATCAAGATAACATCGCATCGCTCCCATGTTTTTCGCCTTCTCTTTATCTCCACCAATTCCCCCCGCACTATACGCGTCTACTTATCTATCATTTAACCAGCATATTATGAGAACTGCCTGTATACGGCCACTACTCTGTGCTAGGAAAAAACTAGGTAGCATGTAGCTACACATGTTTTCAATTCCAACACAGCAAACATCTGTATTCTGTTCGGTGTCGGTATGTTTATGACTCGTGCGCATATTACACTCATTCACCCCTTGGGCATTTAGACAGGTATGTATTTGTTCCCATATTTGTAGACATGACCGTTAATTCAGTTTAATGAGATTATACACACACACACGTGTTCCTCCATCCATTTTTTATATCATTCATTCACTCGCTTCTCCTTCAATTCCCTCCGAATCCAGCATTCCGATACCGATTCTAAAACTGATTCCCTTCCGATTTCCGCTTTCTTCTATTCCATGCCCATTTTATTACGAGCCCATTCCATTTTATTCTGGTGAACATGATTTAGAATTTGAAATTTACTACCTGAACCAAAACCAGAATCTTGAATTACCCGAGGCCGGACAAAGAGAATCCTTTTCCTTCCTCAGAATTTTGGAGTTGATGCTGGGAAAATGTATACACTGCTCTTGTTTGGCGGTCGGTGAATGGTGTGGTGGGTATTGCCACAGTGATTGGGAGTCCACGCAGGACATAATATATCAGAATGATTAAGTAGGCAGATGGGTTTGCGTTTGCAGGTTGCTATTATTACTCTTATTATAGCTACACACGTGCTCATATTAATGGAGCATGAATTCATAAAGAATTGAAAGGGTCTGACGTTTTAAATATTTCAAATCAAATGCGTCCATTCATTTAGCAGGCTGATGTTTATGTAGTGAGAAGGGCAGAATGACCAGTGGACTGGAAAGTGGAGGAGACTGTTGGAAAAATATTATATTGGATTTGTGTCAACAGCTTGTAACTAGCACTCCGCCACTACCTTTGTATTTAGTGCTTACTTATTTAGCATTTACAAGCCCACGAAATACAGAATTCAATTTCGTCGCTCCAAGCAGAATTTACTTAGTAAACAGAGTGAGTTGAGTTCAGTTGTCTTTCCCTTTGCTTTCCGCTGCTTTGCTTTCCTCTGCCTTTGCTTCAACTTGGGTCTTAGTCAGCGCCAGTTTCATTCCTGGTTCCAGTTCCAGCACCACTTCCACTGTCAGTCTCATTTGAGTAAGATCCGACTGGTTAAATAATTTATATCCGTGGAATATACAAAAAGTGTCAGCATTCTATGAGGGCCGTATTCCACTTGAATCCATTTCATTCCATTCCAGTTCATTAGAATATTTCGATCAATATGAGTGCTTCGACTGCACTGCTACTTGAAAGGCAGAGGCATTGGCGTGGAAGGGAAATGCCAAGTATACAGCACTGTAAATTCACTCGCAATTCTACCACATATTCTAGATTGCTCTTGTGCAAAATTCTTGCTCTTCTTACCAAACCACTAATTGTCGGTTGTACATGTATATATTATGCATACACGCTGGAACACAATGTTGTGCAATAATACTCAATGGCTATTAACGACGACGAAAACCACTAGCATTAGTAGGACCTCGTATTTCGCAGCATACACACAATGCCATATCTGCATTTCGCATCTGCCCATGCTTAATTTCTAATACGTGGCAAGTTATGTGGCGAATATCAACAACAAAGACAAGGACAATGGCACCACCACAAGGGACATTGGAATTAGTATGGCGTACTGCATTCCTTTCATTTTATTTACTAATCGCGAGAGCAGCTAGTTGAGTTGAAATTGAAATGCGAAAGTTGACAATTACGCAAATATGTACTGAGGATTAGTGGAGTGCGGTGGAGTGCGAAGGTGTAGGTAAATTGTTGATATTTTGATTGCAAGGCTTTGGGCTGTAGTGCTGCAGTTGAAAAGTGAAATGATAAGCAAATAATGGTGAAATAGTAGAAATGCATAAAGAGTGGGGTTAGAGGAGCGTGTAAAATGGTGTGGTTTTCCAATATTTTTGGTTGAGAGGGTAGACGCGTTGGGGATTGTGAAACTGGAAATTGAAAAGGCTTATAAAAATGTATGCGGTGTGTGTGTGAGGCGAGGAGTGCATAAGCGGAGGAAGCATTATTGGATTTCCTTTTCCGAAGGGAAGTGACAAGTGCCGACGGGCTTAGATTTTTCTCTTTTCAACCTCGTCGTACTTACATTTACCAAGGAATGAGAGATGAGTGTGCGAGTGCATATGTAATTATAACGTGAGTAGTCACACTCGGTGGAATCGAGCTACATGCGACGCATCCGGTCTCACTACTTACTGGCAGAGTCTCGTCTGGTAACGGAATCCAGAGACTCATTTCAGAGCTGAGCCAGTCGCTCAGTTGCCCAGGTAATATTATTACGGAGGTAAGTAATGCAATGAGGAGAACGTGAGTAAGTGTCTATCCTCAGATTGCATTTGGGACTATAGACAGCTCCTCACTGCGTTCCCACATCAACATAAATACCGATAGATCCCTATAAAAATCCTTAATACCTTTAATACTCGCCCCTATTTACCTTTATGCCTGCATCATGTGGGATCACGCCATGTTTATGCGTAATGTATAAAAGATGAGGCACTGTTTGCTCCCCGTTACTCCTCGCATTCACTTTTCTCCTCTTTGGCTCCGCTTTGCTTCCCTGCCGAAGTCAGAATGTATGGGGCTGTCAATCATGTTGATTTGGGTTAAGTGTTTCTGTTTCTGACGTCTCCTAAAGATCCTTTCCTACATGCCATCAATTGAGCCATTTAATTTCCGAACCATGTAAAACTAGCATCATAAAACCCTGTCTTATTGTCACATTAAGTCATCTCGCCCTCGTCATCTGTTCATGAAAATCAAATTGCTATTAAATAACCTGGGTTCACACACACCAGCTCGTCACCCTCTCTCTCTCCAGCCCAACAGCCACAACCCAAGCATTTCATTACCATACCCACTGGCTCTCTCTTCATTCACTTGACTTGACTTTGGCTTGACTATCACTTTGACTCCGACTAGATTTTTGGCGGTGGCTTTAACGGCTGCCATCCCCCCTCACAAATGACGCCATAATTCAAGAATTTCATTTGATATAAAATTGGCATTAGCTTCTTCGTTATTAAATGGAGATTAGGAATTACGAATGCTCAGATTACTATTGACTGCTGCTAAGGACTAAGATTACGATTACGACCACAAAGGCAAATAGCCAATTACAGAAGATCAGTGGGAAAAAATTGGAACGGTTGAAACTGTGCGAGTAAACTATGTACGCAGTTGTTACAAGTTGGGATACAGTGGCCATTGCACTGAAATAATCTCTGCTCCTGCTTCCCTAAATAATTGTCCATGAATTTCGGTCACTGGCCCAACTCCAACGCCATCTGAAATGTCAGCCAAATAATTATCCTCGGCGAAAGGGACTGCCGTGCAGGGACAAGCTGTCTAATGACTCTGGACTGCGAACATGAACAGTCAACTGTGGCTCGTACTCTTGTTTTTCTAGGGCAGCAGCAGAGAAAATGTTTCCAAATTCCGATCCCATGTCATTCCATTGCTCGCTGGCTTCGGTTGAGATTCTGATTCTGGCGCTGTCTCCAACTCTGTCTCCGTCGCTGCCTATTGCTTTGGGAATGAGCAGGGATTACAAGATTTAATGAATAATGCATGTAAATGTTGATGTTATCGAGATGGAGATAGGACGAGAGTGAGGACGCTGAGGAACAAGAGTAAAAAGTGAAAAGTGAAATGAGCTTCCAAGCTAGCCATTTCCATATAAATAGCAATAAAAATATTAACTTCATGAATAAAGAGACTTGGGCAGAGGCAGAGGCTGAACAGAATGAACGTTATCACGCCTATACTCGCATCTTCATACTCCCTCATCCACTCTATACTTACCCATGCACATTATTCTATTACCCATTACTCTACACCCATATGCATCTCCACTCCGGCTTCCGCCTTCTGCATTCCTACACATTAGGATTATACCCAGCCTGTACAGTCGCCTCCACTCTACACAGATAGCAATGGCAATCGAAATGACCGTTTATGGCCATTATTCTCGCTCCTCTCCTCCATGTGTGCTCGCACTCCCTCACTTTGGCTCTCGCTCTGCCTCTGTCCTAGTCACTGGGCAATCTACAATTTGAACCGTGAACCATCCCATCCATGAACATGAAAGACAAACAAGATACTTTACTTGTACGCTCTCCCGTTGATAAAGAAGATGGGATGGGTACAACTTTATACTTTATGCTACACTTGTTGTAGTAATGATCTCTATAGTGGACATTTAAGCTAATCGCAAGTGTCTATAACACCAGCAGCAACTCCAACTCTAGCGCCATCCTTTCCCCATATCTATAGGAGGAGAAATATAATTACACTTGCCATAGGATAGGTGTGTGTCCTCAACCAGGGAAGACAAAAGGAGAATGGGAAATGTTAGGCCGATGCTGATTGTGAAATGGCAATGAGACTAAATAATGGAGCTGAGGAGATATCGCACAAGTTGTAGCAAGCACAAGTGTAAGTGCCTTTCGTCTTGCGTCTTCAATCTCTCTCTCCTTTCATTAATATCGATATCGACGTTTGGGAAATGAGTTGTGCTGTGGGCGGAATAGGTGTATTGAATTGAGTTGTGCCGTATTGTGTTGATGTTGATGGGGCTGGGCTGTCATGTCGTATTCCAAAGTGGCAACTAAAACCAAAATCCAATGACGAGATGACGATAACGACGGTGCGGCTGATGATGATGATCATATAAATAGCATTCTCATGTTCAGCGTGGTTTGTGCGACGCAGAGCGAGTCAAGGATGTCTCGGGTGTATTACAGGCGTAAGTGGAGCCTGGATCTCACTAACTAATTACATATACTGACCCTTCTAATTTGTTTGATCGCGAGTCTTTGTATGTAGCTACCGTCATATCATAGCATTCCCTTTCCCAGCCACCATCCCTTACACCCGTCATCAACGTCCAAGTCAAAGTGAGCGCCAAACCAACACGAACACGAGAGCAAAGGAAGATGCATCACTACCTACAAAGGACAAAGGCACGTAGATAATTGCCTATAGGTACATAATTACAAGTTTTCCTTGACATTACTAACACTCAGTGAGCCCCACTAGACTTTGACTTTGACTTTGACTTATAGGTGAAAGGATGTGAAACCAAACCGCGCCATCATCCCAATTTCCAATTTACCCTTTCCAAGAAGCGCTAATGATATCTTATACCACAATCACGATCGCTTTGAAGAGCGTATGCAAAGGTGGGAGGAAAGGGAAGGGGAGGAAGAAAAGGTAGTTGCTCCTAGACCCGGAGACTTGAGTCCTATGCTTTGCCCATTCCGTGCTGCTCTGATGTGATCATAAATGAAAATGGCATCAAGTTTGAAACTTGACACGAAAATCCAAATCCAATAGAATCCCCACTCGCGCATTATCTCTACGTGCATAGCTACAAAATGTTGTGTTTATTTTGTAATTATATGGAATGCCTGAATTCCTATAGGTAGACACCTCCGTAACTACGTAAGTTAATGTTTGAGTGAGAAGCTGCGAGAGAGACGGAGCTGAGGAGAAAGGAGTTGAAGACGATGGCTGATGGTTGATGGTTGATAGTTGATTTGATGGTTGATGGCTGATGGTTGATGGTTCATTATGGAAACCTCGGGAAACAACATCATTTATTTCATGGGCAAAATATGTGTAGAAGAAGCTTAAAATAAATGAAATTTCTTCCACAGAGATTCTTGAGTATCGTGAAGGAATTCAGATGAGTATTTTCCACGTTTATGTACGGGCGAGACAAAGGAAGATGAGGCTATAGTCTACATCCCGAAATGCGCGCACAACAGCAGCGCAAGGTTGTAGCTACTAGGTGTAGGACATTAGCAGAGCTACGCTGCATTGCATGCTACATTCATTAAATAGGTAGATGGTTGATACACTCAGGTCGTCCAAGTTCTCATCGTCCTCGTCATGTTCATTGCACAGTTACTTCTGTCTCGTCGCTTGTCTGCTCTCGGTGTCTTGGTCGGAGTGGCTGAGTGAAGAACTGAAGAGCCTAAGTCCTTGGTAAGTCTCGGAGTTCGCCTCACTTGTGCTTGTTGATGAGATGATGGGGATATTACAGGAGTATGTGTGAAGGCATGTGGGAGAGAAAGTGGAGAGCACGAGATCTGGCTTGATGTTGATCATTATGACGAGAGGAGATGGAGATGGATATTACTAAGGAACGGACGGAAGAACGGTAACGGCGGCTTAGCCTCAGTTTTATCCACAACATGGACTCCTCAGCCACGACCACTCTCCGCTCTCCACCACAGCCATCGCCTAGGTATACGTGGGTAATTATATCCATATACCTATTAGCAGACACGACAGTGAAAGGGACACCGAACTTCAAGTCCAACTTTGCAAATAGCACATCCACAGGAATGACTACGGCACACCATCCCATAACACAATACGAGTGCAAACAGCATTCGAGACAAAGTAGATGCGTCGAGGCCAATGCCAAGTCTAGACCAACACCACAACAATATGCTGGCCAAACAAGTTGCAGGCATTTTGGGAGTCTAGAGCTGGAGCTGGAATTGGAAGTGGAGCCGAATAAATGAGTTTATGCATAGGTGCTCTGCTCGTGTTTCGTGTGTACATAGGACAGTTGATGGATACATTGGTTTTGAAACGGAAGCTGAATGGGAATCCGTTTCTATGGAGCAAGTGCCGAGTGTGGAGGTAATCCGAGTATGAGACATGTTGAGGGCGTCGAGGGCGAGCGCGATATGAGATTTAAGACTGTTTTGTCGGCTGATTTTGGATTGCGGATGGCACATGGTGTTGGGTGTTTGCCTTTGACTTTGGCAGCAGTGCTCGGTGTCGGTGATGTGGTGGGAGTGGGACGGAGAGGATGGGACTCATTAGACCGGAGTGACTTTCATGCTTCTAAGCTTTTAGTTCAATCTGGCAAAAGCGTTCCATCTTGATTATTCCACTTAGCCATGATGGAGATGATCTTGCTTCGTAACCCGGCAGTTCAATCGCCAAGCCCGGCCTCACCTTCTACATACACACAAACCCGCACGTCTACGTCCAATTACACGATATATCTTAGACGTCATTATACCTATACCCTGGACCCTTCTCAAAGTCAAAAGTTGTCCGTGTCAAACACGGAGCACGTGTATGTGCTTTTTATTTTCCCTCACACACACAACAACAACCACGAACACGATACATGGATTAGACTAGGCGGAGGCTTATAGTCAACTCCACTGGCTTCGTGTTCGCTTGGCATGTGCCTGGTGTCTTGTGTCGCGTAGTGCTGTGGTGGAAGGAGGGTGACATGGCAGTTTCGGTTCATCATAAGATATATGAAGCGTGATCGTCTAATGTTGTACTTATAGACTGCGGACCGTGCCGTGTCGTGCTGCAGTGAGAGTGGAGGATGAATGTGTGTGTGTGAGTGGAGGAGATACTGACAGCTTCGGAGGGTGAGCATGAAACGGTGTTTGGTACATTAGTGGGCTAGACGCGCAAGGGTGAGGAGTATAATTTGCCCAAATACGTGTAGACAGACGACAGACAGTGGATCAGCGTGGCTTGGCTTTACTAATACGAGCATAGACGCATATATCAAGCGCACAGCTACACACAAACACATTCTAATCCAGACCAAGTACACGTTCCAGAAGAGGGAAACGGTCGGATGACTGCGACTCCGAGCTTGACTTTTACTCGCAAACATCAACTCAAAGATGCTCCAGCTCAACTCCTTCCTCTCCTCGTCCTTCCTACGCCTTCCATGTCCAAAGCCAGGACACAACTACACACATTACAAGTACATTGCACTTACACTTTGATAGCGACTCCCATATCTGCACAATCAGCTGCATACCTATCCAGTAGTAGCGGATTTGATTGTATCTGTCACCGCTTCCCCTTCTCTCCTAGTCGCATTTCAAAGTAGACGACGACACTGCACGACTCTTTGTATCCTTCTCCTTCCCATCCGTCCTCATCCCTCCACTTGTACTTTTTACGGATTTTTTATGTGGAAATCCGAATCCGGATGTTTGACTGTCGGGGGGCGTACGTCCTACATATTACATGGTTCGCTTCCATCCACCATAAACCATAAGACGATTGCACAACCCAAGCCAAACATCATTCAGTGACATGGATAGCAGTCGTCATCTCCTCTAGTTCGTTAGAGAAAGCAGATTTTGCCAAAATCTGCATGCTTAGGCTAATCTGTTGAATTATTGCCATCGTCATGATTATGTATTGTCTTTGGATGTGAGCAGGAAGAGGAGCCCAGGGTTCTAACTCCGATGACGCTATTAGCTTCCCTACAATGACAGAATCATATATCCACTTATCGTTAGGGAAGTTGTTGATTTTGCATGTGGAAATGCGAGTGGAACTAACGTGCCTTGTTTACATTTTTTATTTTCCCAAAGCACAACCTTGCCTTGATAAATTAGCTAGAGATGAGATGAAAATGAAAACTCGAGCCAAAGCGAAAGGAAACGAGAGAAAATAAAGAAAGGAGAGGAAAGGCGAAAGGACGAGGATGAGGAGAAGAGCGACAGGACAACGATGGACGGGATTGAGGGAAAGCGACTGATATGACAAAGGCAACGGGTAGGGCAGGGAACTTTCGATGGAGGAGTGCGTTGCCCAAACTTGTTTCTCGAATTTTCGAATTCAGAAATGAAAATGTGAAAAGTAGGCACTATTTCACAGTTTGACTCGCTGTATTGTGCTCTGCTGTATTTTGCTGTGGAGAAAAATACGAAAGTTTCAACGATGCAGATACGTCTTGTTGCATCTCGTGTTTTGTCTCGGAGGCGGATGAAACGAGATGAAATGAATACGGCTGCAGCAGAGAGTTTGAGTCCTCATCTTCATCTTCGTCTTGACTTCCTCCTTGAAATCCTCCTCGCCTCCGACGATCACGTCCCACCATTTCATTCAGCTTTCCAGACACACGCACTTCCCTCCTAATAAATCGTTCACTGCTATTCAAAAGCTAAATTTAATTATGCTATTTCGATTGCCATTGCCGTCCTTGTGCTTTTCATCAGCCTATTTCGACACTCAACTATACCAAATTCCAATAGCCCTTTGCTCCCACGCACTGCATCTAACAGCCGAGGGGTGTATCGCTTCTGAGAAGGATCATAAAGAACATGTAGTATCTATACCCGCATCTATACCTACCCACTACTCGGATTACTATCAGTCTGTGATCAACGAGATCTGTTAAGGCGTGCTTAACAATACTTAACATGAAAATAATTTATGTCTTCTCAATTTGCCCTCGACAGTCGTCCTTCCACATTCTCCATTTAATTCTATATACTGAGTAGACCAACTTTTGTCAAAAGGAACGCAGCTCCAATGTGTATTCCGTCTTCCGAGCTATACCTATAAGAGCAATGTTTTCTCAAAAAATCCAGCTTAGTTGTATTTGTGTCGAGAGTTGTAGTTGGATTTCTATTGTATCATTGTGTGTGGCAGTCTACATTGATTTTCCATGGATAGGCAGATTCATTGATTCACACAAATGCTCAAATGTCTACATTCGTATTAGGATGGGTTTCCTATGCGTGAGCTATGCGTATATGAGCATGGATGTGCGTAAAAGATCTCCAACCAGCACGAGGAGCGATCCGGAGTCTGGTGCTGGTTCTGGTTCTTTAGAAATAAAAAAGCAAACTGAAGAGAAGTCATTCATTGCTCCCTCTCACATCCACATCCTTTTTTGCCTCTTTGGCAAACATTGAATGAACCGGGCTGAGCACTTCTCCACCAGCGAAGCCAAGAAAGCCTACGATGTTGCAAAGAGCTCTATCTACCTGCTTACCTAAAGATACGGAGACTCATACATACGCACTAAATAGAGTAGACCAACAGGCTAACGGAGTAACGGCGAGATAAAGAAGAGCCTTAGGATGTTGGAGTCACATGTCTCGTCTTGCACTTTCCACCTAAAGAAAGTCTAAATTGAAGAGTGTTTGAATATGAGAATTAGAATTTGAATGTGAATTGAAGTTGAAGCTGAGCTGAGCTGTGAACACAGTGTCTGTAGACTGATCTGGATCTTGTATCCAGTTGTACCTTTGTACAGTTTACAGTTCACGGCAAATATCAATCGAGTCACGGGCAGTTCATATGCATCCACTTGCTACATATATTATGTATATCCGCCAATAGTAACTTCCTATTCGAAATACATTGTCATGCATAGCATGGTGAAGGATTAAGCTGCGTGGAAAAGAAATTACATGATCCTCCGTCCTCTCCTTCTCCTTTGCTTAATCCTATGTCGCAACTGTCACATAGAATATGCGTGTAATCGCAGGCAGCATGTATCAGTGTTTGCATCCCACGTGGAAATTAATCCTGCATATTCCACCGAGGATAGCACAACTAACTACGTGCCAGCCCCAATAGGAAAACCAGTGCCATCTCAACTCCGTTCATTCCCAAGGATCCACTCCCACTCTCAGTCTCAACGGAGACAACGGCAAAGGCAGTGACAACAGCAGTAAGAAATAAGAACGTACGAGGTGAGTTGGGAAAGTCACTGGGCGTCGACTTAAGTACCAGAGGAAAAGTATAGAGGCATTTGAGGCATGCAGTGCATAGAAATAGTTGGAGAGACAAATGAAATGCAGAAATGTAGAGCAGGACATGGAAGACCGGTACCAGGACCATAGACCGGGATTGGAATTGGGACTGGCAAGTCTGGAAGTCGGGAAGGGACCAGGTATATTTGGAAAAACGACTTTGGTGCGATTTGGATTTCCATGAGAATTGAATTGAATGCGGAGTGTTCGGAGAGCCAATCTAATATGTAGATAGTTGGGCGGTTAGTACTTTGGATGAGACGGAGGATGGAACGCGGGATAGATATCACATGAGTAAATCCGAATTATATACCCACCAAATCCAGCCCAAGAAACAAACGAGCGAGCGAAGAAAAGAGCCGGAGAACGGACGAACAAGCAAACAAAACAAAAACAAAGAAACACAAACTAAGAAATTTAGTGGGGACTGTGTAAAATTTTAATGGAATTTTATAGGAAGTTCCTATGTAGTAATTTAGTAGCTTAAACTTGAGAATCCTCAAAGGAACTTCCAGCAGCTCGCCTCGTCTCCTTCCCCCCGTCTTCCCAATTCCTTGGCTGCACCTCACAGTCAGGCCTCCTCCTCTTCATCTTCCTCCACTTGGCTTGTGCAATCTGCAATGTATTCATGGGAAGGTCTTTGAAAGCAAACAGCTATGCGAGACACGCTAACGCCAGGAGAAAGCCAAAGCCAAACCCAAGACAAGACAAGAACAGACAAGACGATGGTAAATTCGAATTCCAAGTGCAAGTATTCGAGAGGGAAGGAGAAGGAAAATCCGAATTCCAAGTCGAATCCGAATGTACCGGCACTCTAATGGACACACAGACAAACAAAATAGATTATTGCATTGTATCTCATTCTATTTCGATTGCAGTCTCTTTTACTCTCCTCAACAATTCTATTCTCTTCTTTTGTGCTCTCCGCTACTTTATTTTCGCTCTTTCCCATTCCTTTCCATTTCTATTCCGCTCCTTTCCACTGCACTCTGTACCTCCCAACCTATGTACGTATGTAAGTGTGGCCGTGTCTGGATCTTCCACTGGCATTGGCATTGACTCTCACTCTGGCTCTGGCTCTGACTCTGGCACCGACTTCCCCTCCGTGGAGCGTTAGCGTTGAGAATATGTGGCGAAAAAGAATGAGAAAATCTTGAGGAAATGTAAAGTTTTGAGAACAAACAAGAAAACTCTCATCTCCGCTGATTGGAGACTCAGTCTCGTCCTTGTCGTTGGTAGCGTACATATGCGACTGTGGTGTCTACGGTGACTATACCTATGCCTCCACATGTACCGCAGGCTCCACATTTCCCCTACTTAAATGTGCATATAAATAGAAAAGGGATTTAAAAAGACTGTGACTGTATTTAATAAGATTGTGAAGCTTAGTCCGTCTGCCGTCTGGTTCTGGTTTTCTCTCTCTCTTTCTCTCTCTTGTCTGCGTGGTCTCATCTTACTTGGTATCTTAGCAATCTCCCATCTTCCCATCTACCACCGCATCTATATCAGAGGGTAATTTAAAAATCAATATTTTCATACACAGTTGCACTTGTTTTACTTGCCTCACTCCTTTCATTTGTTTCGAGAAACGATTCTCAAGTTGAGCCACACAAGGCCAGGCCAGGCCAGAGAGAAGGTCGAGCGAAATGAACCCAAAGGAACGCAACCCAAAGGAAAGGAGCGACGAGCTCAGGCCAGCATTCCAGCACAATTCATGGCACAAGTAGCAAGGGAAGGAACAAGTGTAAAATAGAAAAAATCTTCAACTTCGCAACTGGAGATGACTACTCGTACATGTAGAGTACTCGAGTGTATTGATACTTGCTTCCTTTCTTTCTTCTCCTGTGTCTGTTGGTATTTGTGCTCATTTCGGGTTCGAGACCTTCGCTCACCAACATTATCCCTGTTTGTGTGTGCCACTGCTCTATGTAAGCATTTGTTTGGATGGGCAAGAGTACATGAGATGGAATCAGTGAAAGGAGTTGGCTCTCAAGCGTTAACAATTACACTCATTCTGTTTCAGTGAAGAGGCAAGTTTACTATCTTCCATCACTTCCTTTCCCTGCCTTCCCACTCCAGTCCAGCTTCCCCCACCAGCAAACACAACCAGCAATCCTCAAATACTCAAGTCTCCAAAACTCTCACACATGCATCCATCAGAGATATGAGCAAGGGAAAAGCATACTTTCTCCGTCAGTCTCATACTTCCTCGCATCATACACTCGGCCTCAACCTCATCAACCATTTTATGTCCTGTCCATATGACCGTCACATAGACGACGATGATGACAAGTTCATGAAGAATAAAGCCAAGACGTTGACTGGCAGCAGATCCAACTTGAATTTGGATTTCCATTTCGCAGCTAGCGCCAGAAAAAGAGCCAAAGCCAGGAGGCGAAATGCACGAGCCTCCCTTCCTTAGTAAAAGTCTCAGCAGACAAATGCTCGAATAGTAAAATATGATATCTGGCGAGGAAAAACAAGGCAATAGGAGTAGGAGGCCTGGCCATGGACCAAGTGGGAAATTTGGCTGAATCTGGAGTGAGTGAGGAAGACACGCTACTCTTTGGAGAGGAGATAAAAAAAGGGAGAGACAGACGAGAGGGTTAATACAAAGTCGCATAAATACATTTGGAGAAAAGACTAAATTGAATTTCATTTCGTGCTGACTGTGAGGAGGAGAGAGGGAGGAAGGAGAGGAGAGGAGAGGAAGGACAAGTAGTTACGCTCCTAGTTTACATAACAAAAGCTGAACAAGACGAACCCTAATTTGATTACGTTTATTTTCCAAGCAAAGCGGCGACAGCCCAACCGACGAGCAAATGCAAGGAAGAGAAAGCAAGGGACAGGGAAGGGCAAGGAAAGCGAAAGGAAAAGCAAATGGAAAGCAAAAGGAAAAGGAACACAACAAGTAACGTGATTGTGTATTTTCTAAAGACCCGACAATATTTCTCGATGGTGCTACTCTACGACACCTTAATCTAATTACCATTCCAAAGAGCCAACGTTTACACGCACACGGTCCACATGCCCAGGCTATACCTACATCCATGTGAGAGCACATAGTTCCCACGTAGGTACACGTATCCCATACGCATATCCCACCTACCAACATACATCCACTTCCGTCCTCGTCTCCACACACAGAAATAGAAGCAGCGGGTACTTTCACAGACGTCAGTGGCCTAACATGCAAATCCAACGGCCGTACATACTGCATAATTGTGAATGAATTGAAAACTGCTCCTGGCTCTCCATTCTCTATTCACATCCAACTACCTGCCTCCAACTTTCTCTTATTGCTACTTTTGTGTGGTGAGAGTACAATTAAAAAAGTCTATATATCATCTTAATTTCCCCATAAATATACACATAGACAAGGACAGCCATAGAATTCCGAATTCCCACCAAATTGTATTACCCTGGCCCTGGCTTGGCCTATGTAGCTATCACTTCCCTGAGCACTCGCCCTCCGTCCCCGGCATGAGGCACCATGAGTGAATGCTGCTGGTATGTAGCTCGTGCTTTAGACAGACAGAAACCTAGTTTGTTTTTCCTTTCCGCTCGTTCCGTGCTCAAGCGAAATAAAATAAAGTAAACTAAAACCAAATCAGATAAGACATTATTCACACCCCCGAGTCTCATAAAAATCCGGAGGAGCGACGGAATGACGACTGCGAAGACGAGCAGGGCGACAAGGACGGCGTGAACGACCGTGAGAGCAACAACAACAACACGGACAAGAAAGACAAGTTGGAACGAGTAAAGCAAAGTCTAACTACCTTCTAGTCTGCCACCGAAGAGAATAAACTAAAAAACCAAAGTAAAGTTGCAAGTTTTGTGATTCACGTCCTCGTCCTCGATAGTCCTTTTCGCCCTCCTTCCCATTCCCCATTCTCTCCAACCAGTCGAGAACATATACCTACCTAAGTATATACATACATGTGAAGTACGAGAGAGAGTGGATTGGATACATGCAAAAGCGAGGATTCCACATTCCCCACCGCAACCACAGCACCTACATGGCCATGGCGAACTAAAACAACCTAATCGTAAATGACACTCGAGTGAAATGTGTGAACAAGTTGATCCAAAGAAATAAATTTGCCATCACCACGGAGATCGCAGACATGCCGAAATGTTGGAGAGTGGACTGAACGGAGCCTGGAATTGGACATTCAAGTAAAGATTGAGAAACAAGTTTAAGTTTGAGTTTGTTGTTCGTAAAGTGGTAGAGTGGTTGAAATTGAAGCGGAGTAACGCACCGGGATCTCTTCACGGCATCACAAAATCACAACGCAAGCCACAGACCACATCAGTCCAGTCCTGCCCACAGTTCGTGTTGGACTCGGTACTTCCACTTGCTCCTACTTGACCATGCTATGGAATGCTGCCACCACATTCGGACCCACACATAGCAACCACACATCATCCCATCTCCATCTTACCCACTCTTCCTTTCACATCCAGCAGCAACATAAGAGCAGGCATGACAAATCTCCTTCTCTTCGCCTGCTTTCCTCTATTTATAGTGTTTGTGACAGCAGTCGCTTCGACTCGTATACACTCGTATAGGTACTTGCTCATATGGATGCCTCACACACTTCCACAGATACAAGACAGTAAATGGGAGCGGTGACGGAAACTGACGAAGGGAAGGTTGTTGCTGTCCTTGTAGCTGTCGTGGTTGCTGCTGTTGTCCCTGTCTTTGTCTTTGTCCTTGTCCCTGTCCTTGTCGTTCAGACTTCTCTGTGGAATTCCGGCGAAGGAGTTCCTGGTTCAGGAGCAAGAAGAAGACGAGGCCGACGATGAATACTTAAAGGAGCGGATGAAACAAGTGATCAGATTGCAAGAGTTGCGTTGCGTTGGCGACACAACGCCCAAGATTCCATGTCAAACTCAATTCTACGATTACCGCAAAGCCTATTCTTCCTGAGTGATTCGGACTACTGACTCAGATAAAAATCACAGGACCATAACGCCTCTCCTCTCCCTGCCACCTTCCTCTCCGCTCCTCTCCCTCCACTCCTGCTTCTGCTCTTGCTCCTGCTCCTTCCACAAATACGCTAAACTATGACAACAAGAGAAGCGAGATAAATACTACTCAGATTTTTCTCACTGCTCACGACCCATACCCCTCCCCAAAGACTTTGCTTTTCTGCTCTGCTCTATTCTCCAACTTTTGTCATTCGGAAGAAACGAGGTGTGCTAAATTGTGAATGGCGTTCAGAGTCCACACGTTGCGTATGTAGACACGATAAACAATTACCTGGTATGCTTGGTATCCAGGTGCTTTTCTCAGGTCGCCATGTAATTCAAGGGTTATGGCTCAAAGTCAGCATAGTGGCAGTTAGAGCGAGAGTTGGATCCACAATAGTGTACATGACAACATGACGTAATAGATACTAATATAGATTTTGGGAGCTTTAGCTGCAAAGGCGAGTGCTTACTCTGGCTTGAACCCATTCAACTAAAGTCGTTCTCAAAGTTGGACAAAACAAACATAAACACCAAATACCGATAGGAAGGCTTTTCTTATTTTTTGTTGACACGGACATTAGAAGGGAGGTATGTACATATAGGGAGGTATGTATGATGAAAGAGTGCCTATTAAAGTACGCCAAAAGAAATAGGAACTGGCACAGAATTGTTGAATAAAACAAGTCATTTCAATGTGGATTATTTGAAGGCATGTCGCAAATGGAAGATATTTCATTGAAAATCAAGATTCTATGGATATAGACGAAGGTTCTAGCTACATACACACACACATGGTGTGCATAGTCCTTGTTGTCGTCTCGCTCTCCATCTCATTCTCGTTGTGACAGTTAATCGTGGGGGTGAGCATTTGGGTAACGAGTGTAGGCATTGCCCTGTAATACTCCGTCGATACACACAGAGTAATGACGAAAGTAGCAATGTAGATAAAGTGAATGGATGCTTCTCTCCACCTTTCCATCGTCACAATAACTGTCTGTCTGTCCTTCTGTCACATTATATCACATGACGCGTATCACCGAGTAGACAGCAGATCGAAATCCAAGTCGAAATTCAAATGCAACGGAGCGGGCCTTCGTCCTTATACTGCATGGCATACATACATACATACAGCGAAGCAGTCGGGGGTAACGCTGGACTAGCACTGTACTATGTGGGTACACGTCTAGTCTGTGATGATAAAGTAGAATTGTTTTGTGTGTCAAAGTGAGGGAGTTGTATGTACGGAGAGCGGTGGGGAGAGTAGAAAGATCGGTGTGCCATGTAGCGTGTCGCAGTGCCATTTCCTCAGTCGTCTCTCCGCATTGACCAGCACCACAGCATTATTACCTTGGTGTGTTATAGTGCTCGAGTCCAGTGTTACGCCACTTCCATCAACAGTCATAAGCTAAACTGCCTTTCTTTCCCTTTGTTTGTTGTCTAGGTGAGTGGTGGGAGAAGTGAGCAGCTCTCCATCCTTGCTGTACATCCGTGGACGTGGAACACTCAGCGGATCAACGGTATAGGCAGGCAAGGGAACTCACTTGAATGCGAATGCGACCGCGACTGTTTATGCGAATGCAGGAGAGATAGAGATACGGACACGGACACCGACACTGAGTTGTACTTTAGATGGTGATTGCGATGGCGATGGTGGATTGTGTGCGTAGATACGGACGTATCTGAAATCTCCTCAAGTGTTCCCTTCTTCAGTATCCGTCGCGTCCGAAATAAACCCAGAGAACCCAACTTGTTAGTCATACTCTAAATCCCACTCCCATTCCCACCGCAAAGTGTGCTTTTGAGCAAGGAAGAAAGAAGGAGTACGGGAAATCAGGATCTAGTTAAAGGTTCCCATCTATTCGCTACTGTGACTGCGATCGGTGCGTGGAGATACAGAGAAAGTAATAGAGACCAAGTGGAAATTATTGGTAACTAAACAGCTCCTACTGCTACATGAACATCAAATCAAAATCAAGTGGAGATCGTAATCGTAAGAAATGTCTACTTTGACTCTTTAACAACTCCTCGTCCTCCTCCCGTCTTCGCCTTTGTCCGCCGGTTGTTTCCTCGCGTGCGTGGCCATTGCCGTCTCTCCCTCCGTGGAACATGGAGCGGTGGTCAAATAATTAAGAGTGATTTGGCTCAACCAGTGTTGGTGTTATCCATACTGAGTAGTCTCAGCCTTTCATCCTTTCATCCTTTCGTCTTCACACTCAACCGGCATCCTCCGAGCGCTGATTTCAGACGTTGACGTCGTTGACATTGACTCGTTCTAGTTCTACTTGTTCTTTTCTTCTTCTTCCGTCACCACTGCCCCACACTTAAACTTACAGTCTCCGTCGCCCACTTCCAGCTCCAGCCCGCATCATTGAGTCGTGTCGAAAAACTTGACTAAAAACGATAGGCTGACGTGACTGTGGAAGTGATGTGATGTGTGATCCATTCACAACCTCAGCTAGAGTTACTGCACACTTTCATCTGTTCCAAGTGTATCCCTAAAGATTGTTATAGGGCGGGATATACTCATATCCCGTCACACCTGCGGCCAGCAAAAAGCAGAAGGAGAGCCAGAACAAGAACAACACTCAAGATCCTTGTAGCTTGCGAGAAGAGGAAGGAGGCTGTGCCACTGCATTGCTGCTGCACTCAGTTGCATTGAATTGCAAAATTCCAGCGGGGAAAACAATCATAAAGTTGCCAGCATCTTGGCAGGTGAATGTACATAGTTGTGTGTGCAGTTTGTGGGGGAAGAATTGAAAAGTTATTGATTCGTTCTTGTTCGGCGTTCGTGGAAGTGGGACTGGAAGTGAACTGAACTCTCGCCGACATATGTAATCCGGACAGGGAAGGACAGCAGTGACAAGACCTCATTCCCGCTTTAGCTACATACTGCTGTAGGTACACACGCAAATTGATAGCCTCTCCTAAATATCCAGTCCCCAATGTTATTTTGTGTAATGGGATTATCCGTGCTCGTCCACTCTGTGCTGGCAGTGGACACGTCTCCGGTCATGGCGAAGAAATCAAAAGTTGTCACCGTCCTCTTCGCCCTTCTCACACTTCTACTCACGTCAAACTGTCACGGTAAGAAATGAACCTTTGTCTCTCCACTTTTACCACTCTTGCACTTTTTATAACCTGTTCGTACATATCTCCATCGACCACAGTGTACCACAGTCCGACGTCATTCCAGCTCATCGTCGGGTCAGGACACGTTCCGGGGACCAAAGTGATGCAACTACCCTTGCACCTATGGCTGTACCTTCCACATTGTCTTTTATCATTTGATCGTCATAAAACATGAAGTACAAATTGCTAAAGTTTTTTCCACGTTTTTCGCCAAATGATGCGATGCACCTTGGCCCGGTCCTTGCCTGGTGCGGGAGGGAGGATTGGAGAGGTACTTGTGTACCTGGGTATTAATGTACCTTGATGCTCGCATCTAAAATTTATTGAAGGAATGAGAGCAGAGTGGGAATTAATTAAAAATTTGCGTAGGTAGTCTGGTTCTAGTTGGCAGTGGGTTGGAAGTTGGGAGGAAAGGAAGAGCAGGGAGCGAGTGGAAGGTACTCCCTTGTGCTAATAATAATGCTTATAATAAATCCTTTCAATATTAAAATGTGAGTTGTCGGCGTCGACGTGAGCGCACACAAACCAACTCACGCATTCAGACACATCGCCGTGCATACCGCCACCAAGAGTAACACACAATGTTTTGGGGTAAGTGCAAATCATGAAAATTGGCTCATAAATATGTGTCTGTGCAAACTCATTAATTTTTTCCGCACTGGAAGACTTATCGCGAGATGCAAGAGTGAGGGATGAGAGAGAGAGAATTGTGGAAAATCCGGTACTCGTGTATAAAAGCATGTAGCACTTGAGCCAGAGTGTGGTGCATATGATGGGAATACACGTGCGTATCCACTTTTGCATATGCAAGGGTACTGAGTGAGACTTGAGTGGGATATGAAAAGCTTGGACGAGGTGAGCGTGGAACTTGGCGCACATTACCATGAATTCGATTGTGATTTGTAATTTATTTAATGCTTCCTCCACTTCTACATACTTTCGGTCTCGGCCGCACTCTCCACACTCTCTCCACTTCTCGATTACACTGAGCAGAGGAACATTTGACTACACTCCGCTCTACACTGCACTCCTGCACAACCCACGATTACTCTTACTTCCACAGCTCCAAGTACCTACCTGTCTATCCCACACGCATATAACCACCACACACACACACTCAGCTAGCCAAATGGAAGTGCAGTGAGCAGTGCAAGATAGGAATGAACGCAAACTCAGCGTTTTAGGAATTAGAGGAATTTTAGCAGTTTCCAGTTTGCACAGACCAGGAGAGACAGAGATGCATGAAGGACGAAGGAAAGTGGAGATGATTTTGATGGGAGATGAAAAGTAATCAGAGGAAATGTAATGTGGACTGATGGGCAATGTGTGAGATGGGGTGAGAGACGTTCGAGTCCTTCCTTCCACCGTCCATTCCCATCATCAGAGATGAGATGATGTATTCACATGTGAATTGAACCGAAAGGAAAACCAAAGACAAGTACCTTGTGGCCCAATGCCGACTCATCGTGTACATGAAGCCATTCGGATTCACCTCTTCCATTCACATTTCTATTCATGCCCACTGCACCGCCCTCTCTACCTCTATCTACCTTGATCCAACTCTCACCACAGTCACAACACTGCCAGCTATTCATGAATATTCCGACCAGTCATTGTCATGATTGTCACCCGGCTTATGCTTCCGCCCATACACTCTCCCTACTCCTAGTCATTCCCATCGTCATCCTGGGCTTCTTCTACCAGTGCCCTGGATGATCANGCCCTCTCTACCTCTATCTACCTTGATCCAACTCTCACCACAGTCACAACACTGCCAGCTATTCATGAATATTCCGACCAGTCATTGTCATGATTGTCACCCGGCTTATGCTTCCGCCCATACACTCTCCCTACTCCTAGTCATTCCCATCGTCATCCTGGGCTTCTTCTACCAGTGCCCTGGATGATCATCAAGAATTATTGGAATTGGAATTTTAATTAAATTGTTTTCCAACTGCCATATTGGTCACATTGGGACAGTGAGACAGAAGAATCAGTGGATGTGGATGTGGCTGTGATTGTGGACGGCATTATGGCCCAGCATTTCCAAGTCCAATTCACACCGAGAAAGCAATGAAGAATATTTGATATTGTGTAGAGTTTGGAGCTGGGAGTGGGGTAGTCTGCAGATATCTCTATTGTCCACACCGATGGGACTACCTCTGTCACTACACCTCGTAATATTCTCCAATCCTCTCCTCTCTCTGCCCACTCCTCGCCTTCACTCGCATCTCCACATTGTTTCCCGCATCCATCCACTCCGCTCCCAACATTATTTCACCACTAATCAACATTTCCTCTACATTCCCACTTATATGCTCCATCCACCTCACAGTCATCAGCATACACACACATTACATTCGTTCCTACTCCAGCCATACCTTGCATCACATCAAATATCCCATTTCCCAAACTACCTTCGCATTGGCTTCCATTTCATTGGCTTGCATTGAGTTTCGTCTCGATATTGGTGTCGGTGATGGTTTGCTATCGCTATTCATGTCGAAAGGTACCTCTCTCACTGCAGTGCACTGCTCTTCTACACATACACAAGTATTACGGGACACAGCTCCGTCCATTTATTCTCATGTCATGGCAGATTCGCATTCATAAATGTGAGAGAATAAGGATCCGGTGGGACTCATACTTTTTGTACTACCACGTATCATCATCCTCACCGCCGTTCAGCCTTCAAAATGTCCAAGACAATCTCTTCAAACTTTCCACAACAAATCTCGCTATTTGCTACTCCATCTCTTGTAAATCACTTGGTTCAGCTCCCCCAGTGCATTTTTCAAAATACTCTTTACAGCTCCATTACACAATTCTGGGAATAAAATCAAAGTTTTAATTGCTTATTTTGGGAAGTCATTAAAATGCATATTCTCTGTGTATGTGTTTGGGAGAGTCCTTTGGAATTTCCAGAATATTATATTTCTGGAAATGGCAAAGCACTCTCGTTGCCACGTTACGTAAGAAGAAGTATCGATCAACCGTTCAAAATACAAGTGCAGTTGCGAACAGGTTTAATTTTGATTTCGTAGTACACTTTCATTGGAAGTGTAAGCGCTGTGCAATCAAGCCGAAGACAATCAAAGGGTGTTAACATTAGCATGCTTAGTTTCATCTCCAAATGCGCCTGTCACGCGCTTCGTAATTAGCCAAAGGAAAAAATGCAGTTTGGCAATTATCTGCACGACCTTAATTAAGTGCACGAAGCCAGCGGAAGCTTAGATGGAGTAAAGTGGTGGAGTAATTTTGGCAATGCTGGTAATTAGCCATTGACTAATTATTTCTAAGAGGGGAGATAGAATCTGTGCATACGTTCCATCGTCAATCTACTTCTAGTTGGGTAAAATAAATCATTAGTCTTTTGCGGGATTCCATGTATTTCCTCCATTTGCGTTTGGGTATCGGTGTTTGAGCATTTTCGGTCAACCATAGCGTATCAAGTGAATAGCTTATAGTATCGATAATCAAATTTATACAAGTGGGTATATGTATGTATGTACCTACCTTGACTTCCCTGGCTGAATGAATTCAGTTGTTATGCCCGCCTCTACACACGGCCATGCCTGCAAATGCCGATGAATGGAAAGTGAAAAGAGGAAACCAAAACGATTGCGATTGCGATAAGGAAGAAGAAAAGGAGAGTTGGACGAGGGAATGCTTTTATTTGATCCTCATCAAATAAAATCCACTCACGTCTCACTGGCTTTTAATTTACATTTTTAGTCAAGCCCAAGCACAAGTGGAAGTGGAACTATAGAAGTGCCCGTCGGAACAGAACCCACATAAGCAGCTCTTCTAACTTGCTCTTCCTGCCCGTACATACACTCCGTTATCCTCATCCCAGACTCAAGTCCTACCTTGTTTGTCTTCATATCCACATTCACAACCACAACTCCACACACTGTATGCACACACATGCACCAAACACACTCCGACAACATAATACGCTACTTATTTGAATTGGAATTATTTGAATCCCCAAAGTTTTAACTTTAACTTTCCCTCTAATTAATGTTGGTAAATCAAATGAAAGTAGTCTATAAACTATTTACTTTCAATTGTCAGGCAGGAGGGCAGGGAAGCAGACGAACAACTCCCGACTGCAGCTGCCTTGGTAAACTTTATGAGAAACAAACGAGAATACGGAGGCTACGTTTCTGTGTGGTCGCCCACGTCTACTCGTTCCGATCTCTTTTCTCTTTCTATTATCGGCTATAGGGTATAGCTGGACTAGAGAGATAGTGATACTATAGCAAATGGCCAGTATACCTTCAGGACCTTTAGGATACGAGGAAATTTGAATTCAAATTCGAAAATTGTTAAAATTCTCATCTAATGTGCCATATGCCTATAAGTAACTGGTAGATTTATTTCAACCAAAAATCCCAAGCAGAGCAAACCAGGGCAGAGGAAGTGAAGCAAAGCAGTGAGTGGAACTGCAGGAAACTGAGCCCAAAGCCAAAGCCAATTCCAATATCCAATCTTTGAATTTCAATGAGCAAACTTTCAATGTTTCAATAAGGAAGACGGAAACGTAAAGCGTAAAAAACTTACAATTAATCACAGATTCCAAATTCAAATCCTCATGCAGGGAAAAGTTAAGGGCAAGGAAGCGAAATGGAAGCGAAAGTGAATTCGGATTCAAATGGAATCGCACTCAGCAGATTTCAACTGAGCAAGGAAAGAAGGCTGAGCCGAGTCGGAGTGAACGAGTGAACAAATCTTTCAAATTTAAACCATATTATCCCGACTAATTGTACGGAGTGCAAGTATTCACGTGGCACTTGTGTAACGGCAGCTAATTCTTATTCTACTCATATAGCATTTTTATATACCGGATCCAACCTCAAGGAAATCCCCGTGTGTGCATAATCCCACGTAACCTACCAACATCCGCGATGCAATGGGAACGGTCGAGGCTACGACATCGACATCGGCCGCGTTAACTTTCCCGAGAAAAGTTGCTCGAAATCATCCGTGAAGGACCAACAAAGTTGATCATTATTCCACGAGTATAATTGCCAGCTAATGTTTTGTTTGTGAGGAACTCGGGTAAAATGCGAAATTGGAAAGCGAAAGGCGAAAGGAGGAGGAAAGAAAGGCGATATAAATATAATTGTATAATTGCATATAAAGTTGCGTTTAATTTATGCTCCGACCTATAGATGCCTATAATTGTGTAATTCAAACTTAATTCCCTCCGCCCTGCTCCGCGCTCCTCACTCTCACTCGTCTCTACGATCCTATTCATGCATGTGTGGTACAAAAGTTACTTGGTTTTTCCAAGAACTACGTAAGTAGGTAGGCACTTTTACAATTATGACAAAGGCAAAATGCTCCGACCGGTGGCAAACACACACGACGTACACCACACATACCTCCATCGCATCCGCCTCCCTTCTGGGTTTAAAGGTTTAAGCTTTACATAGCACTTGGTCATGGTCATGGAATGTGTCTACTCTTGCAATTCTAAAATTATCAAATGCAAAGCAAAGTGCCAGGGAAAAAAGCTGGTAAACTACTTCTTACGTTTATTGGATTAGTTGGCGAATGTCGAAAGGTGCTGGGACGTCGTCGGAGTGGTCGTGAGTTGTACACAAGATGCTGTACACACAACAAGCGCATATATGCCATGTCTTAGGTAAATTAAATTATGCACCAGTAGTTACATGCTCATTTGCATTTTCTTTAAAGATTTGAGACGGAGAGTGGCAGGAGTGGGTTGTGGTGGTTGGTTGCAAGTACACCACAGCCTTGAGGCTTGACTCGGTGCAAGTGCACAAGTCGACTCAAGAGCCAGGTACTTGCAGCCCGTGTAAATCAACCGAGAGTCTCATGGACTTGTTATTCCGTGTGAATGAGTCAACAATCTTCTCATCGTCACTGACTTCACTTTGGCTTTGACTTTGTCTTCATCTTCATGTAAATTTTATTTCGACTACAATCTAAATTATGCAACCAGCAGCCATCAGCGTACAAGGTAGGACAAACAGCGATCCGTGTACACACAAGATAAACATGCTGCCAACTGCATAAATGCATGTATGTACGCCTCCCCTCCCCACGTCCCCTCACGCCTGTACATATCTCCTTACTCCCTCTCCCTTCGCTTTGTCCTTTCTCTAATCACAAGTAATTTAGTAAGTAATTGCATGATTGCAGGTGGATACATGCGCTCTGTCCTAGATCAGCCACGAAATTATCTCGAGCGTAATTGGACTTGGTTGGTACATATGTGCATGTACTTGTGTGCATATGCTCGCATTATCTCAGTCCGATTCCAGGTTCTAGTAACGAGGAGTCAAATTAGAGTGGGAAGGGAGGCAGTGAGGGAGAAACCATGTTGTGTGCCCTGTGCTCCGTACATAGCTATTAAATACTCGCATAATTATCAACTGCAAACAAAGCGAGCATTTGGCTTGGCCTGGCATGGCCTCAGTCACGTACTCCTTGTCCCTTGTCCTCGAACTCTTGTTCCCGCTCCACTCCTACACACAATCGTAGATTAACTTCCCAGCAGTTCCTCAGCTCAAATGTCACAAGTCCACGAGAGTCAGATAATAAGAATAAGATGATCGATAGCAGGTCTGGGACCACAAAAGAACGATGTCCCTGCCTCAGTACAAATAGTGTGTGGACAGCTAGGAGTCATCGAACATGCAAAAAGCATGGAATAATGCTTACTGCCAATTATACACCATGCATACCAACTCACATCAACAAGGGCTTTGAAAAGAAAGAAAGAAATAAGGAAAAGTAGTCCACTAGTACATACAGCCCGGCAGAAAATGCACTGGGAAGTTACACCAAGAGGACAAAATATATGAAAAACAAGACTGTTATAGATATCAATGCATATGCCTGATTATATATAATTGCACATATGTACAGGCACAGGTTCATAGATCGTATTGCTCGACGAAGAAATATTTAGAATTTGGATTTGGCTTGACTTCACTCGAGTTGACTTGACTGGAGAATTATCCAGTTGATAGTGTGTCTATTTCCTCTGCTTCCTCCGCTTCCTCCGGTGAACGTGAACGTGAAGGGCAGCTGTACGAGGAAGAGGAATGGAGCGAGTGAGGTTGATAGTGTCGACGCAGAGGCAGAGGCATGTATTGATTATTGATTTTTCTATCCCAATATTATTTCATTTCTATTTCTCCTGATTACACAGCTCAAAACTAACACGTCTTTATACATACGTGTAGGTATTCTCCCTCACTGAGGCTCTCACTTGGCTCTCTCTCTCTTTCTAGCTACATACATACGCGCTATAATCCTGCTCACATTACCTCACCCAACTCCACTGTACCTCGGTACCATGTTATGCTATGGCATTGCATTGCCTTTCCTACCGTTTGGCAGAGTGGTAATGAAGATATGGAGTGGACAGTCAACAATTAAACAATCATGTCACACTGGTGAATGCTGTGCACTCTTTCTCCTTCTCTTTTCTTCGCCATTAATTTATTTATTCATATATTTATTCCTTTCGCCATTGCTCTCTTCTACATTGGCTCACATATAAACTGTCAGCCAAAACGTCCACGCTCAATTTTCCATCATTTCCCCGAATTTCCCGAAAGAGTTAATTGCCAACAATTATTATTCCGATATTCAGCCACGAGTCGACGGTCGGTTAGCTTTTGGTGTACGTCTAAGTCACAGTCCCAACAGCAAATGAAAGCCCAAAGACATTAGCAAAGCATTCCGTTAGAATACCGTCAGCATATAAATGAAGTCTATTGTGTCCTTGGATTCTGCATTTGGATATAAAAGTACCTCCATATGTGCGTATAATATTAATACAGTAATTGTTGGTTTTCAACTCCATCTGGAATTCCACTTGTTTTTGTTTTTTTCAATTCTGCCATTGACTTGCACTTAGACGTGGATTGGTACTTGGTACGCAGGAACTGGGAATGCTGGTTATGGTGTAAAAGAAATCGGCTTGGAATTGACTTGACGTGCACACTTAACGAAAAGGAAACGGAATGAAAATAAACACGATATTAATATTTTCCAGCAACTTTTCAATTTTCAATTGAGAAGAGGGAATGAGAAATTTCAATCAAGTTGTTAATACAAGGAGCCGAGGAATTTATGCTGTCATAAACAGAAGCAGTGGCGGACGGGTGGGCACACACACGCACAAACACAAAGCAGGAGAAGAGAAGCGAATGAAACAAGAAAAGCATACTCGGAGATTTGGGCATGAAGATTGCACAGTGACTTGATTAGATTGCTTATCGTAAGATGTTGTTGCTCCCAGACTAAAGATGAAAACTTTTTCTCCTGCTCCTATTCTTTATTTTAACTTTGATCCTGGCCTGTCAATCAAAGCCTTCCTCATTTTCTTATTTTTGTCTGGATTACGCCACTATGCCCAGTCAAACAATGAGAATGCAATGTGTACCTTAGTGCTCGCCTCTTCAGCAGCAAATCTCAGCTTGGCTCTCGAGAAACTAGTCATGTGTGTGAGCTACATATATGCGGGAGTACTCGACTTGACTCTGCCGTCGAGGCAAAAGTCTGTTGTGGAGAACTGAGTCACCTGGGTCTTAATAATGTAGGGGTAGGAAGGAAGAGAAGGAATTGACTTGGACTCGGAGGTAAGTGCCTATGTAGTGGTGAGGAAGAAAGTGGGAAAGTAGAACTAGATTAAGTAAACAACGGATGCCTGGTGGTGGTTGGTGGTAACGGTGGTGATGGTTGGTTGGTGCATTTACGCCAGGATTAAGTAATAAGATAAATCTGGAAGGGAAGTCAAGTACCATTGCTGGGTAAGCATTCCTAAGATTCAGATATGCATCGCACACAGAGACACGGACGTACGTAGCCGTATGTACGCACAGGTGTGGAGGCAATGAAACGATGCCAAAAGTGAAACCAAGTAATAATAATGTGTGCGTCCCTGGGTATATCCGCATATAGGTAGAGAGAGCACTGCTTCTAAACACAACCGCAGGATAGAAGGGCCCACAAGGACGAGGAAAAGTATAAAAGACTCGAAGCAGGAGGCGAGGAGCGAGTGGAAGAAAGAAAGATGAAGTGAGAATGGAAGCAATAATACGCAAACAGACTGGGAAAAGTGGCAAGTGGGAAGCAGCTGAGAGAGAATTGAGAGCGAGGGAGAAAGAAGGCAGAAAGGGAATGAGACTTTGGATGTGGAATATTTGGCTCAGTTTTTGGTCGGCTTCGCGTTCACAGTTTGGAATGAGTCGGTTGAATATTTGCAGAAATTATATTCCTTTGATAAAGACACAACTAAGGATCAGAGGAAGAAAGGGAAGGAGCGAAGGAAGTGGAAAAAACCAAGGAAGGGAATTGCATCGCATGATATGCTACGGCATCCCACGACTTCCACTTGCAAGTGGAATGACGACGTGAAACGAGGAGAGCGGGAAGGCGCTGAGGAGGAAAAAGTTAAAGATGCTGAAGTAGCATTACCATCAAGTCAGAGTATTATAGCCAGAATCAGAATCAGAACTCAAGTGGACTTGTATGCCGCCCGTAGTCTCCATGCATCTATCCCTTCATATCTTACCATCCCTCGCTCACAACCACCACCATCTCTACCGTCAAGCTTCCAACAAAGCATACGTCTCCAGTTCAACTTGGGTCCCTAATACAAAAAGGGTTCATACGTACCTTTTAATCTGGAAAAGTTTCTTAAAAGATGGAGGAGAAACTAGAACACAGATCTCTTTTTAAATGCCGGTTTGGTGCCAAATTTTATTTTTAGCAGGAGACTTTCCATTGGAAGCTTAACGGTACTTGCACATGTCTGTGCCTCATCCACACACACTCCCATCACCATCACCATTACGATTTGCACTCCATGTATAGAACGAGTTGAAGATAAGAAACGAGAAGCAGAATCACAATCTTCGTTTCATGTTTGTTCGTATAAATCCATCTGGCTGCATCCTCCATCCAAAGCTACACATGTATATGCATCTTCATGAGAATTACGAATTCCACTGTATTCGCCTTCTTATTCATTTCCCCATTTCCAAGGGGATGCAAATGGAATGAGAGGATCGGAACAGAAAGAGATAGAGAGAGAGTGAGAGAGGAGCAGCGTAAAATAAGAAAAGTATGCATGACAGATGGCTAGATGATTCATAATAATGTGGAGGAAGGAGAGAGAGAGGGATACTCCGAAAATACCGTCTGGTTCTGATTCTGGTTTCTGGTTCAAGTTGAAGAAGCAGCCACACCATCACATTTGGATTTCAATGTAAGTATGTACGTGCAACGATGGCGATGGCATGCACGCAGACGAATGCAGACGGTGAAAATAGTGCCGTTGGCATCGTCTTGCTTTCTCTTCTCCATGCTTTCTTACATATTTTCACTACGCGTAGACGAGCGGCTCTGTTTCTAATTCTGGCTCTTGCTCTGGCCCCAGTTCCAACGCGGAATCATCTAAATACTCTAAATACATGGGATATTATGAGAAGTAAGAATTGAATTGAAGATTCTCCTTTCATCCGTGCTCCTCTCTGCTCTTCTCTTCAATGGTAAAGTCTTGAGTGGCAGGGAGAGAGACCGCGAGAGAAAGCAAGGAAGGGGAAAGGATTGGAATTTTGGAATCAGAGAAATATTGTGTTGCCAGTTAAGTTATTTAAGTTAACCGAGTGAGTGCTTGGACTGTATAAGCTTCTCATTTTCTACATCGCAACTCCACAACTTTCACTGCGTTCTCGGCTAGGCCACTTTCTCCCGACGAGAGTATGACATGACTGCAATGTACACGTACACTCTCCACAGTCTCAATCTTAACGCGTATAATTCGTTGATATGGTGATGTCGTACAAGTGTGCCACTATGAACCAAACATGTTTTCCTTTCCCATTATCTGGTCTGTGCCGTGGATCGTAGACAGAGGATTGTGTTATTGTACTCGGCTTCTGTTCTTCTCTCGCGGCATTGTGCATGTGCGTGTTCATGTTCATGTGAAAGGACTACTGGCTGAGGGAGGAAGAGAAAGGCAGGGAGCGAGAGTGAAGAGCAAGAGCTGGCTACAAAGCGTCATGCAGATATCAATGTTGTTCATTGTGCTTTGCCTTTTTTCAATTGTACTTGGTGAATGCTGCCAGTGCCACAGCACACCATGCACATCACACTTCTCCATGCGATACAATACAATGCAATAGAATTCCATGCTCAAAGATTCCATTCCGTTTTCACTGAATCTCAATTGCAATTCTGCGAGAACACAAGAACTAAGACGAACAATTCTACCACTGTAGCTTTCCTACTACTTTTCGACTCATTTTCATTTTTCTCCTTTCTCTTTCTTTCTTAAGCCGACGAGTTGTGTGCATAAATTGGGAATGAAGTATCGCAGTGGAAGCTGCATAGTGACGTATGCATGGGAGTCAAAGTATCCAAAGTTGTCTTGGCACTGCCATTGTTCTCCTTTCCTCTGCCTCGACTCCATGAAAAATGACTTACATGCATAGACATCCTTGCTCCTGCCCGTACGTTCCTTCGCCCTGTCTACGTTACATTTCCTTCTCTCCTCCGCGTTACGCTACGTTGCTGAGACGGAAGATGGAATGGTGCAGTATGCAGTTGTGTAAGTTGACTGTGGAATACACTTGAATAATTGTCAGAACTATCTGTTCTACTTTTCGCATTCTCCATTATGTCTTTTCTATGAAGTTGGAGTCGGGATCGGGCTGCAGATTAACTCTACATATCCTACATGTCATTACCAACTATGCTTATTCTTCCTCCTCGTGACTCGCACATACCGGCATCTTGTTATTATTTATCTGCACGTATATTGATATCTCAAGTATCCTTCTCTAACTACACTACAAGTACGCGAACATGGACAAAATTCTTACGCTCTTACATGCTTCAATTTCCGAAGGAATTCACATTCGAATTTTATGGACAGCACAAGCACAGTCGAATCCGAGCAAAAGGAAATCCAGCTTTTCCGTCCAACTTTTAACCTGTACTTACTTTCTTCTGTCTTCTTCTACTGCCTTATATAATTATACCTTTTCCCTTTTGTACATGATGCGCAACTAGAGCAATCTACGGCATGTCTTCACCAAGGGCTTTGACTTCACATACATTCCATTTCTCAATTTATTATTGTAGACACTACAACAGTTCAACTAAATCCTGGAAAGAAGCGAGTTTTCCACAGTTGCATAATTTCTAATGACGGGTGCATTTTAGATTTGACAAAGGTGTGTGCATCCAAACCTTTTTTTTTGTTAGATTCACTTGGCAAAGATGAAGGGGTTGTTGGAGCTGGCTTTGATGCAAGTAAAAATGCAGATAGATTAGGTTGCACCTCCGCGAAAACACGAAGAATTACGAGAACGTGTCAGTACATAAAATTGAGTTTGGTCTGCGTCTGACTTTGCATTGCTCTGCTGTGCTTTCTGTGATGAAGCATGTGGGACATGCAGTGGGATGGATGCCGATGGTTCGATAGTAGGTAGAAGGAAATGAAGCAGAGCAGTTTATGATGTACGTAGTTGTACATGGGAGCGTGGCTGTGTAACTCATGGATCGCTTTTTGCCTAGCTGGGAGAAAGTGCTGTGGTTGGGTGAAAGCAAGTTGGTGGAGACTGGGACGAGTGGCTGGTTACTCGGTACATATTTCTGGGCTTCGGCATCTCAGCATTTCTTATTCTGATTCTTTGCTGAGAAAAATGATTTACAAGTCATCTCACGAAATTTTTTGGCTTTTCTTTACATGGTTACATGGCTGGGTGGGATGTTGTAGTCGTCGTTGTAGTCGTAGATCTTCCTCTTCGTCGTCGTCTTCACGTGCAGATCTTGTTTTAGGATGGCAGGCTGTAGTTTGGGTTGTAAGAGCGGCGAGGGTAGCGGTAAGTAGATACTTATGGAGATGGGATGGGCTGTGAGGACTCTAATGTAGTAACGTAGTCAGATTTCCCTGGATTTTCTCCACTACTGATTCCACTTCTCATACTCCACTTATTCCACTTGCCATCCCACTCGCAACTGCTCCACTCCTTCCCTCGCCCAGCATAGGCACAGTATCCTCAGGTTCTCATCTGATGCTGTGATCAGCTGAATCTGAAAATTCGAAAATGCGAGCAAAAACGAAAACGGCCGCTTCCTTCCTTTCCCCAACCCAGCACAGCCTCGCCTTCCATTTCAACTCAACTTTAGTTCTGCACTCAACTCAACTCTACTCAACTAAACTTAAAGTAAATGGAAGAACTAGCAAGCCAGAAGCCGTCGTCGCAATCCCAACAACGACAACCAAATGCCCGCACCCTCAACCACTATCTTCCCAAATAAAATCTCTCTCTCTCTCTCTTCAATCTAACGAACTACACCACTTCCTTTTCCATTTCCAATTCCAATTTGCCAACTTTAGAATTTCCAGTGTACCTACTCATTTATGCCATGCCCTTTCCCGCAACAATTCTTACGCAGCCTGTAGCCATAGTCATATCACAGTTGCTCCCAATATAATCACCCAATTCTTCTCAACTGCAAAAACCAATATCTGTTGGTGGTTGGGATGGAAAGTGCGATTTTATATTTAAGAGATATCATGGCTTGCACTTATGACCGGGGATTTATGTTATGGACGGAGTGATGGAAAAGGAGACTGGATGTGGGATGGCGTTGGTGGTGGTGGGTGGAAGGACGGCAGTGGCGTTTGTGGCCCAAGTGCCTCTCCTCCCTTCCTCCGTGTATGCTTGGCATGCAAACAAAGTCGCTTATGTAAACAAGTCTTACACATCCTCATTACTTTGAAGAGGGCACACAGTGTGACATGCACATACTTTGCCTATATCCATGCTCACAATAACCTACCCCATCGGACACATGTACAGTATGACCCTGAGTCTGTTCCTTGGAAAATCTTGGCGTTTGTAGCGCTTCCACAAACACTCACGAGAACGTTGAAAGGGTTGCACGTCTTCCACGCACTTGTGTGCTATTCCAGTGAAAATGTAGAGCTTTAAATCGTCCATAGAACCACTGGCTGTTCGTATGCATTGTATGGACCGAGCTTTGCTATGCAGAGTTTTGATAGGTTTATGGGCGATGGGAGATAGCTCAAGACAGTTATAGCGGTGCTGATGGTGATGGTGCATAAGGAGTTTGAGTTGGTAGTGGCAGGGGCAGTGGTGGGGAATGTTTATGTGCGTGATATGCACTTACCTGCTCCTCCGTCCATCCTTCACCTAATACCCTTCTGCCTTCTCCCCTGTATGTATATACGCCTGCGAATCCTTGGTAGTAGCGAAGGAGCAATTCTCTTGTAGTAAAAGTAAAATAGTTTCCACAGAATTCACATGGATTTTAAAACTTGAGTTCCATCTCTTTTTTTCACGCTTTCTTCCTTCCTTCTCTCCTCAGTCTGGTTGTTCCGAACGGCGGACGTGAAACAAATAGAAAAGGCGTAGGCTGTGTCGATATCGACAGGGAAAAAACGACGTGGGACGGAGTTAGTGTGTGCTAGTGTGGAATGCGTATAAATAATCTATAGGGATGATAAGATGGGAATACTAGCATCATTTATATGATAGGAGAAGAAGATGCTGGGAGCGAAGCAATCCAAGTGGCTGGATATAGAGCGTGGATATAGAGTACGCAGAGGAGTATCCGCACCGGCTTAGGTAGTCGAGGCTAAAGGGAAAAGAGAAAGAAAAGAGAAAAAAGGAATCACGTTAAAAAGCAGTCAAGTTGGTGTAGCGAATCTCAATTTACAATAAATTGACACTTTTATGTGATAAGATACAGTTTGAGAGAAGCAATCAAGTCAGTCTCTGGGCGGATGCCAGCACACCCTATTTGACCATAAAGAGCCATCACAAACTGCCCCTTCCTTCTCTCGCTCTCTCCTCTCTCGCTCTTCCTACTTTCTCTCTCTCTCTCTCTCTCGCTTTCACTCGCCCTACCGCTGGATTGGAAATGTGTGTCATATTGACTCGAGGGCACCGTCATCCTCAAAATCTTAAAATATTGCAAATAGATCTTTGTGTGGGAAGCACGAGACGCCTTCGTGTTCGCCTCATCTCGGTGGTCGACACGGCACCGAATTCCTCCTCGTCCTCCGACTAATACTTCCACCAGGATACTTATATGGGAAATCATTTATGAATGTACAAGAGAATTGAGTACTGAGAATTGGCCGTCTTCCCGCCATCTTCCATTTCAATATGACACAGCACACGACACGACCAAACTCATAATGTAATGCACTGCTCCACATGTGTGCTCTCCATCCCCTTCCTTCGCGCTCCCATCATTGTCGCAGGGCTTGACTATGGCTTTGGCTTTGCTTCGACTTTCACAGTGGCTGTGGCAAGGAATAAAACGAAATGAGCGACATCATAATCGCTTCCAATTTGATATTGACTCCTCTCCCTCCTCTCCTTACTCCCTCCCTGCCCTTTCCATTTCTCCTCCTTCCATTCAATACTCGCAAATTCTTGTTTGATTTTCTATTTTCCCTGATTCCTTCGCAGTTCTTGGGATTTTCCTGCTCTGCTCTGCTCTCCAGTTGGCACGGGCAACACAGAGGAATGCTTTGAAATTTTATGAATGAGTCAAAATTGAAAATTATTTTGGCGACATGATCATACTTTTACGTAACTGTGATGTGAATGCTTGGCGTTTATTCGAGACAGAAAACTACACTTGCAAAATGATGAGATATGAACATAGCTGTGTTGCAAGCGTAATAAAATAAATGTAGGTTTGATGTTCTACGACGGCATTTTTCTGTAGAAGTGGAGACTGGAACAGATGCAGACTATTTGTAGCTAGAAGGAAGAGCGGGATGTCGAGAGTGAGGAGTGGAGGACGAGCGTTGCTTTGGAAGGAGGGAAAAAGTCTGGAGATGGCTGTGAGAACGGGTTTGGCGGATTGCAGAAGAATAAGTTGTGATTACTTCTTCATGACTAGGTTTTTACGATGAGTAATCTGATGGAACTTAATGAGAAATGCAGGCATTCGTGAGCAGTCAATGTCATAATGGGTTGTGTATGAGCTCCGCTCAAGCGACTAATTCTCACAGTCAACGCTGGGCCAGAGCTGGGAGGCAGGGTGAGTGGGGGAAGGAGTGAGCAAACGGAAGGGCAGAGAGTCGAGATCCGATGTGGAGGAGCAAGGAAGTGGCGAAGGGAAAGCGAGAAAGGCGAAGTGAAAGCGAGGATGTTAGCTAGGCTTGACTTTGAATTGGACTTGGCTTTGGCTTGAAATATATGATACTTGACAAATTGACTTTCATTGGATGTGACGGACGTGGGAGCTTTGGCTGTGAGGCGGCTATTTCTTTACATAACTCGCAACATCCGAGCGCCGACCAAGTCTGTCTACATACATTTTCGTGTCCTGGTTCTGCTCTCGGCTTGTCGAGAATTCGCAGCATCGCACACAGAAAAAACCGATAGAGAGAAAGTATCCTCAATAATTCCTTTTCTTCTTTATCTTGGACTGGGAAAAAATTTTGGTCCTTTGAGTCTTTGAGTGGAGTTGAGTTGAATAGCGTATGATCAATGGTAATGATACATATCAGTATTCCACTGGCCTCCACTTTATACCATTACGGCTATATTTCTGGGTAATTGTCGATAGCGATACTAGCTCAAAGAAGTCCTTCAACTACATACGTCCACCTTGTGTAGGGTAAATAAAAAATGTCAGTCTTTTCGCCAAGTACACATGGCTCCTCAATCGCCCCTGTATCTATTGCTATTTCTCTTTCTCGTCCAGCTTGCTTTGCTGGATGAACCACGTTTACAAAGGAATTTGTTCGAATTAGACAGGATCCATTAACCAGCTGTACAGGAATCAATGGCAGCGATTTATTAGTCATGGTCAACCTTTTCACTTTCTTCCTTTTAATTCATTTCCAATTACCCAGCGTCATTACGCCGTCTCTCTGTACACAGTTTTGCCATGCCATAGAGTATTTTCGAGTATTGCTGACAGATACCTGGTCTGGATTGGTCTTAGAGTTGATTGCAAATACTTCTTTGATCCCTCTCCTTCATGTTTGGACGTAGTGGAAGGGAAATTGTACAAGTGTTTTTTGTGGGGGTTTGGTTTAAGTTGTGGTTTAACATCAACAACAAAATATCAAGAGCAGTCAGTGGCTCGTCAACATATGAAAATTGTATTTGGATATTGCATTGCGTTAGCTTTGGCTTTGGCATTGGTTCTGCAAAGCTCATCTCTCTTTGGAGCCACTTTCATCATCATCGTCAATGTCCACGGTTACCTTTCCTTCATAAATATGAATACACCGTCACATGTTCGTACTCCCAAATAATAGCCGTGGAGAAGTGGAAGGAGAAAGTTAAACACGAACTGATGTGATGGATTCTTTGAATCCCACGCGTAGACACACACCTCCATGACCCGCTCCTTCTCTCTTGCTTTCACCTCCTTTCTCGTCCCCCTTCCTTCTTTCTTTGCCCAGCTCCAATTCCCTGTGTTTACCCAAGTACAATTTTTCAGCCTACAAAGAGTGAAAACCCAAGCCCAAGTGCTGTATTTGCACAACTCCCCCACAAAGGAACGAGAGAAAAGGAAAAGCGATAGAAGAGAAAGTTGCACCCACAAAATTTAGACTTATTCTCCAGAGCACTGCATCCAGATCCAGAAATGATGCATGCACTGGGTGCCCTTGGAAAGTAAATATGGTAAAATTCGGGAAATAAAAGTGCGCTTGTATAAAACTCTGTAGGCATAGAAGTTTAGCAACTGTGTGACGGCATAAACTGAGTCTATGTCGACCGTGTAACTTTTGATATGGAAGAGAAAAAACAGACGCTGTCAGAGGCTGTCACCATTGACTTTTTTATAGTCTATGTCCCCGGATTTCTGTCTAAAAAACGATGACGATGGCGATGACTACGATGATGGCTGTGTGAATGACGAAAGAAGACTTGCAAGAAGAAGACCCAGACGGGGTCGAGTCGAAAATAAAATGGTTCCACTTTCCCTCCCCATACTACATATGACTACATACCACGTATACACAGCATTAAACCGCCTGGCCTCCTCTTCCTCCTCGTCACTATCAGTTCGTCGTGGAGTAACAAAAGAATTCGAATGAAACTGGAAATGTTATGTTCGCCTGTCATTTGTCTTTCTAATGTATTCCCATCAATTACCCAATTTTGTTTAGGGAAATGTTACTCATTCCTCCCGCGTACAACATCACGCCATGCATATACAAATATCAGTACAAGTTCCCCTCTACTTTTACAACGTCTCGTTTGATAGCTAAGGTTGGTCGGAGTTGGAGCTCTCCCAGTACCGGTACTTATATCACAATGCTAGAGAATGGAAATCCGTGACTTAGCCACCTATTCCAATAGCTTTTGCACTAGAATAGAGAGAGTAGGAAAGCCATACGGTACGTGAACGTGGCTGCGGAGGTACTTTATCCCCCGGGTTATTATGCACGTACAAAGGTTTTTAAATATTTTTTGCCGCTTAAATTGACACTGGTGCCGGAATAAAAATTCTTTATGGGGATTGGAATTGAATATCGAGCAAATGACTTGCTATATATGTCAATGCGTAGAGGAGAGAAAGTGAAGAAAGCAAAAGCCACATTATCCTCCGCAGGTACATATTTGATTTCCAGCCACACATGTACACACAGTCCGGAGCAATCCAGTGAGCTGGAACTGGAACCGGATAGGAATTTGCAAGTAGGACGCTTACACATGGAGATTGGAAGGAGTAAGTATGTATGGCAGTTGAACTGCAGTAGTGGCGGACGTATTAGTTGAACACGTTTTTTGATGAAATTTAAAACCGGAAAATCTTTTGATCTTCTATTCATAGATTTAGGTAAAATCTATATAGATCAACATGTCTTGCTTGGTGCTTTGATCATTTTTTTTATTGATTCAAATATTCTGCTCTTGTCCCACAACTTGTACTTCGGCCCAGTCCTAGTCCTGGTGTTGGAGCTGGTGCTGATGCTGGTCCGGGTTCTGGTCCTCTTCAACTTACGTAGTTCGGTAAACTCGCACCGACTCCCTCTCCCCACACCAACAGACAGAC
>JAAXYX010000389.1:0-17865 GCA_036851915.1 Ptenothrix huangshanensis
GCTTCAACATTTACAAAATACGAAATTTTGATACACTTAAAAAGTTTTTTAATACGAAACTTTTACTTCCTTTAAAATTTTGAAAATACGAAGTTTTGAAACTTTAAAATATTTCTAAAGCATTAAATTTGAAAACGTTTCAAAATTTTTGAAACATGATATTTGACATGTTTTAAAATGTTTAAACGAAAGAATTTTGACATGCTTAAAAATCGCAAAAATAAAAATTCTAAAATGTTTCAACAATTTTAAAACCGGAAATTTCGAACTGTTTCAAAATTCTTAAAACAATAAATTTTGTGACGCTTCAAAAATTTTAAAATAGGATTTTTTACCTCAATATATTTCTATAATGGGAATTTTCACACACTTTAAAATTTTAAAAACAAGAAATACCGGAATCTCTTGTGGCTAAAATGTTTTAAAATGCTTCGCCGTCCAAAATTGCTTAGTTTTAAGGCACTCAATCCTAACAGCATTCATAATGATACTGATTATGAGGACGCATTTTTCTTACATGCATTTTTCCTGCTTTAAAATTGTTTTCATTTTACAGTGTATTTACATAGACATTTGAGCCGTTTTACATACATGGTCTGGTAGTCTCCTTGTTGAGTTGATAAACAGGGGACAATAAATTCGCGGATGGCAACAACAAATCTGGTCTTACCCGCACTGTGTTCATTTTCAGTCGTTGACTGGTGGATGGAATTTTATGGTGACAGTGCTAGTGGTGTGTTACTCTTCATGATGATGATCATCATCATCATCATTGCGAAGCGTAGTCGTAATCGTATGTACGTACCTATGAATGACTGCACATCCAAAAATTCCCAAACTTGACTCCTTGCTACATGTTCACTCCTCTCGACAGTCAACTGCTCTCTCCATCAGCATCAGTCACTCACGATCACGATCACGATCAGCCGCCGTAAGCCAAGTCAACGCAATGATTTGGACTCCACTCCATAACTCCATAAGCATGCAGAGGGAAAAGTGGGAGCGGAGTAAAATCTCCATGAGATGCATTTCCTTTTGTAATCCTTCAGTCAAGTTGATCTGAAACAAAACAACGCTCGCACACATCCGGCTTTCACTCCCGGCTCATTTGTTGTCTTTTTATTATCTTGCCAGCATATTTGTGGTGAAAGTGATGTTAGTATAAGTCAAAGCTCAAGTCAAATCCAAATCCAAATCCAATGTCAAAGCAAAAGCACAAGGCATTAAGTACCTGGTAAGTGGGAGGGAAAGAGCAGGGGCGTACCTGGGGTTGGTGCATGGGTGTTGAAGCCTTAGATTAGAGCCCGAGATTTTGGGAAAATGAGACGATTTCAAAAGGCGCTACGTTACACCCTTTTAAAAAATTTAAATTTCATTTTTAAAAAGTGCTATATAAGGAAAAATTACATCATTTCAAAAAGTGTTATTGTAAAAATTAGACCTTTTTGTTATAAGTTTTTATTGGAAAAATTACATCCTTTCAGGAAGTTTCAATTGGCAAAAATATACCGTTCCAAAAACTGTAAATTAGACCAATTACACCCTTTCAAAGAAAAGTAATAAAAAAATTCAATCTTCTCGAAAAGTGTACAATAGAAAAATTGTGCCCTTTTCAAAAAGTGTAAATAAAAAAACATGCTCTCTTTTTAAAATCGTTCATTGGAAAAATTGCGCCGTTTTCAAAACGTGTAAATCGAATAATTGCACCCTTTTAAAAAATATTCATTTGAAAAAATGCGCCCTTTCAAAAAGCGTTTATTTGAAAAATTGTGCCCTTTCAAAAAGTGTTTATTTGAAAAATCGCGACCTTTAAAAAATTGATCATTTGAAAAATTAAGACCCTTTTCAAAATTTGTTAATTTAAAAATTAGACATATTCAAAAAGTGTTAAAATGGTAAAAAACATTCACCCATTTTATAAAATTTAATGGAAAAATAGACCTTCAAAAATCATAAATTGAAAAGATCGCGTTTTTTCCAAAATTACTAAATAGAAAACTTAGGCCTTTTTTTCAAAAGATATTACTTTGAAAAAGTTGGTTTTAAATTTCATATCACCCTCCAAAATTCAGTCGCAGGTACGCCCCTGGGAGAGAGTGATGTAAACAAATCAAGAGGAATCCACCTCCATAGAGTGGAATGAAATGGAATAGAATAGAATTGAATATGTATACATACATACAGACAATTGAAGCAAAAGGTTGCATGATTGTGTACATGTCCCCATCTCATTGTCCCGGTCCCGTGTATCAAATGATGACAGATTGCAATGCCAACTGCCTTTCAGGTGTACAAGCATTTAATGGGCAAAAACGAAATCCATGTCAGTGTAGCGATGCACAAAATCCCTAAAATGGATCAGTCATGTTCCAGTTACCGTTTGTGTCCGTCTTAATTGACTCAATGAGCTTTCACTTTTACTTCCAATTCAACTCGACGTGTCAATTCGAGATGCTCATGTCATCAGGTGCACATGAATATTTACTCTGTGACAATTTGACCTTTTGTCAAAGTCTAATCTTTAAAGGTCACCTGTTAATGCACTTGAAAATGTAAATTGAAATTCATTCAGCCACTGCAATGCACGCGTGACGACTCATCCATAATAATTAATTCATTAATAATTAAAAGGCATTAATGCATTTACCTTCCAATCTTTCAACTCTCTTGACTCTCTCGAATCTCTCTTTTTCCAACGAGAGATTCCAGTGAAGCTTAATTCCTGAAAATAGATGTACACTAAAACTGTAAAACAATGAAGGGAGAATGCATATGAAATTGAGAAAACCTTGTATTTTGTACACTAATAAACGCCATTTGGATGTATTTTAAATGCACCCCGAATGCAATCACTTATCTTGCTCTGTCAAATATGGTCTTTGGGAACAAATATTTTTTAATTTTTGAAGACGTCTTTTTAATTTCTTATGTCTTTTCAAAATGTTAATTTTTTAACTTAATACATTTTAAAACATTCATTTTTGTTTTCGTTTTTTACGCTTTTTGAAAACATTTATTTTAATTTTTTACACTTTTCACAACGTGTATTGTTTCCTTTTTTAAGTTTTTTAAAAACGTCTACATTTTCATTTTTTATAATTTTTGACGTCTATTTTTTCATTTTTACACCTTTTTAAAACACCAACTTTTTTGCGTTTTTAAGAACATTTATTTTTGAATTTTTACATTTTTTGAAAATGTCTATACTTTCATTTTTTACTTTTTTGACGCCTATTTCTTCCATTTTTACACTTTTTCAAACGTCTACTGTTTTGTTTTTTACGTTTTTTGAAAACGTTTATTTTTCACTCTTTTGCGTTTTTTAAAAATGTCTATTTTTCAATTTTTGTGTTTTTGGTAAACGTTTATTTTTCAAATTTTGCGTTTTTTGAACGCGGTTATTTTTCAATTTTTGCATTTTTGAAAATTCTATTTTTTATTTGCTGCATTTTTTCGAAAGCTCTTTTTTATTTATAATATTTTTGAAAACGCTTTTTATTTTTTATTCCGTACTTTTTGTCAGCGTTCATTTTGTCAATCGTACGCAACTGAAAAGCATTTATTTTTTTTATTTTGTGCAGTATTTCAAAATGTATTTATTTTATTACGTAAACAATTATTAAAAACCCATTTAAAATTTTAGATGCTTTTTTGAATCATTTTCGATAGACTTGAGTCTTTCTTACTTGTGTTTTTGTAGAACCTGAACTGGGTTCATAATTATAAACTATAGTAAGGGTTTGACTCTTGAGATGAGCCCGTTTTGACAGTGTACATATTTCTACATCGATTTCAACACATTAAAGCCCATCACACTTGTATATGCAATCGACTCTAACGATAAGTGAGATTCAATTGCACATCGGAAACGGTGGAGAAACAGCAAATATGAAACGAAGCCATTCAGTGTAGATTGTTACATCTGACCGACATGGCATGGTATTTGGAAGCTAATGGCAGAAGAGAGAGTAAATAGAAAGTGGAGAAAGTGGAGAAAGTAAAGAGCAGGGCCAGTGCCAACGGAATGCCAGTCGCAGGACCCTAGAGCTCTTGTTTGATTGTAAAAAGTTGGAGAGAGAAGTGGAAAGTAGGAAGTAGTGTTGTTGAAGCCTCTCGTCCGTCTCCCTTCCTTCCTCCGAGACTCCCAGACTGACTGGCACACATTTGAGACACTTACACGTAATACGTCAATGTCAACACATTTAGCATGGCAAATCCCCCACAAGCCTCGACAGCCCAACATCCCAAGCAATGGCAATGGCAATGGCAATTCCAATATTGTACCAAACCAGTAGCGTAACTAGGCATAGGACAAGTCGGCTGAATCTCAAGAGGATTTTTAAAAATGCACTCCCTTCTTTAACAATTGCACAAAAAAGGCGCCGTTTTTTTAAATTTACGCAGAAACGCAGCAGTTTTTTTTTAATACACACAAAAAAGGCATAGTGTTTAAAAAAATTACACGAAACAAGATCATTTGCTCGCTTCAAGATGAACACGAAAAGACACCTTTAAAATTTGCACAAACAAGACGTATTTTTTTAAATTTACAAAGATATGACCAAGTTTTTTTTTAAATTTAAACAAAAAGGGTGCATCTTTTTTTAAATTTACACGAAAATAACTCAGTTTTTTTAAAATGTATACAAAAGAGAAGCAGTTTTTTTACATTTACACGGAAAAGGCGCCATTTCTCGAAAACAAGGATAAAGGTGCAATTTTTTTATGATTTAAACCAGATAAAATGGTTCTTTTTTAAAGTTACAAGAATAAAGCCGCCATTTTTTAAATATACAGGGAAAAGGTTCATTTTTTCGAAATTTACACAGAGAAGGGCGATTTTTTAAGTGCACAAGGGCAAGGCGAAGTGTTTTTTAAACTTACACGAAAGGTGCAATTTTTTAAAAATTTATAAGGAAAGGGCCCAGTTTTGTCTAAAACACAAAAAGACGTAGTTTTTTAAAAATTTACACAAAAAGGAGCAGCTTTTTAAAAATTTACACGGAAATTGCTTCGTTTTTTTAAATTTATACGAAAAGGCGCAGTTTTTAAAATTTGCACAAAGAGGCGCAGTTTTTTAAAAATTTACGCGGAAATGGCTCCGTTTTTCTAAAATTTACACAAAAAGGCGCAGTTTTTTAAAAATTTACAGGAAAAGGCGCAATTGTTTTTAAAATATACTGTACATAAGATAAAGTTTTTTCACCTCACACACTGTATAAGATCAAGTTTTAAAAACTTGATACATACACAAAAAAAATCCTGCATGCGCTACTGTGAGAAAGAGCGGAATTCGATGGAAAGAAAGAGTTTGTCGAATGTCGTTTGGAGCAAGGAAGAGCTTTCACCGTCAAGCCAGCGTCTCCAACTGTGTAGCTATAGTAACAAGTCCAACTCCATCCTGTGTATAGCTATGTGCTCTTCGACTTTCCTCCGTTCCTCAGTCAGTCTCGTCCGTCTGTCCGTCTCGTCCTGTCAATAACAACTAAGAAGGGAACACACATTTCCATCCATCTATTCCCATCTCTCCCCTTCCTCTTCCTCCCATCCATCCATCCGATCCCATCAAATATCAATGGCTGAAAATGGCGATACATGAATGCAAATACGTAAATAGATATTCCAAGAATTACTTTCCTTTAACTTGTGGCTCGCACCCGGCACCGTTTCCTTCACTTATATTTACATTTTCTCTCCTCTCAAATTCACATTTTATTCCACCAGTAGCACCACTGCTAAAAGCTCCAAGTGTCCATGTGTCATGTTTCCAATATTTTTTACTTCCTCTTGCTCCTTTCCACCACCAATTTACATTTACTTTCTCCTCCATCATGGACAAGTACACAAGGACAAGCATACAGGTACGAAGTGAGGGACCAAACACATGGCTAGGCAAACGAGGAGGAAGAACTCGTATACAAGTGTCAGTGCCAGTGCTAATGCCAGTCCAAGTCACCATGTCACTTCCATAATGCCACTAATCGTAAATGCATTACCATCTTCCCTTCCAAGTACATACACTGTAAAAACTACCCAATTTTAAAATTTTAAAAAGGAGAAGTAAAATGCTGCAAAGAAAAGACCACAAACGAAATGGGGATCTAGTACAAGTATAAACGTAGTTATATCTTAAAGTTAAGCGCATTAAAAGCATTAAAATATTATTAGCACTCTGAGATTTCCTTTTTTAACAATTTTAAATTGAATTGACTCTACATTTTAATTTTAAAGCCCTTATGATTTTCTTACTTGAGTAATTATTAAAATTTTAAAAATTTATTTTTTAGTAACTTTTAAAACTTTTGATTGTTCTTATTTCAGTTATTTTAACCGTTCAGAATTTCCAATTTTAACAAATTTGACACTTTTCAAAATTTCTCATCGCACTTATTTTTAAACGCTATGAAATTTCTTTTTTCAACAATTTTAAAAGAGTCAAAATACATATCCAAATTTAATAACTTCAAAGCGTTTCAAAATGTTCAAAATGTTCAAAATTTCTTATTTCAGTAATTTTTAAACGTTCGAAATTTCCTGTTTTGACAATTTTGAAGCATTTATGAGTTTTCATTTGTTGGCAATTCTTCAACGTTTTAAAATTTCTTACTTAACAAAATTTGAAGTGTTCAAAATTTTCTATTTAACAATTTTAAAACGCTTAGATTTTTTTCAATTTTTAACTATTTTCAAATGTTTCAAAATTTCTTATTTTAGTAATTTTTTAACTTTCGAAATTTCCTGTTTTGTCAATTTTGAAACATTTATGAATTTTTCTTTCTAAAAATTTTGAAACAGTGCTACATTTCTTGTTTCAGTAATTTTTAAACTGTCAACTTTTGCTATTTTAACTATTTTGAAACATTTCTGAATTTCTTATTTTTGTGATTTGTGAACGTTTCTCACTTTTTATTTTTCAACGAATGTTAGCCGTTGGTGACAAAATTTCTGTGAAAAGTTCTAACAATACTAAAACACATTCCGTGCATCACGAAAGCGTTGAAAATGTATCTTGAGGAAGGACTACGATATGCTCTTCAGTTGCATGTTTAAGGTGTTTATTATTGACGCAATTCTGGTTCAAATGCAATTATGTATGTTTATGATATTTTAGATGCACCCATTTTGAAAGTGTACCAAAGCATATGGAAACCTATTTACGATACTCATACCTATGGCTGTTGCCAATCAGCCGCAAAAGTAGAAAAATCTCAAAACAAAATATAAAATTGACGTATAACTTGTAAAACCAACCTTTTCCTATTTAATCGTAACACTTACATGTAACGCAACGTGCACATTTCATTCGTAAGAGTAGAGGAAAATCTTAATGCTGGCTTAGAGAAAGCGAATGTATTAGCTGCTGGTCTCGTCTCGTTGACTCGATCAAGCACGTGTTTATCAAGACGGGAGAAATTTTCAAGTTGAGGGAAATGTCACTCCAATTTTGTTCCCCTTTGGACTTTTCTATTGAAAATCCAAATCTAAATTATTCCACTTGTCTCAGTCATCGCACATGTAAAAGTATGCCTATCTGTATATCGCTCTATATTTCCTATACAGGAAAAACTCTAATGGTTAAGTGGGTATACATATACATAGGGGCATGAAAGCTTTCTCGTCTTTCACTAGTTACATTTATAATACATGAACAGTGGACGGACACTGGCAATGTCTGGTCACAATACTGCAACTTTCTGCGAATTACTCGGACGCTAATATCAGTAGCGTTCACAGGAATTTTTTTCGTGTAGGCCTGGCAAAAAAACTTGATCTCATCCAGTGTAAATTTTGTAAAAAACTGCGGCGCTTTTGTATAAATTTAAAAAAACCTCTTCGTTTTCGTATAAAATAAAAAAAACAATGCGTCGCTTTTGTGTAAATTTAAAAAAACTGCGTCGTTTTTGTGTAAATTTAAAAAAAACCTTCGTTTTCGTATACATTTAAAAAAAATTGCGTCGTTTTCTTGTAAATTTTATAAAAAATACGCCGTTTTTGTGTACATTAAAAAAAACACTTCGTCATTTTCGAATACATTTATTTAAAAAAATGTGCCTTTTAGGTGTGAATTTAAACAAACGGCTTTTCTGTTATATACATATTCAAAATACTGGTTACTTTTTGTGTAGATTTTTTAAAATGGCGTCTTTTCGTGGAAATCTTAAAGAAGGTGGTTTGTTTTTAAAAATCCTTTATAGGCCTAGGCCTACGTGGCCTCCGCCTAGTTACGCAACTTGCTCATGTAGGTATTGGTATACTGTAAAGGAAAGGTTGAGATAGGTGGACAGAGAATCGTGTGCCTGTCTGTCTGTCCAGCCTGTCTGATTGTAGATTGAATCGAATTCATTGAGAAAAGTAGTTGAGACGAGCGTGAGGAGAGGTAAAGGAAAATGGCTTGAGCAAATTCCCATGGATCCAATTATACATCATTAGTTCTCTTACTATTTACAATCTGGCCTACCTACATTACACCACCAACTTTCTCTCTCCTTCCTCCACTCGACTTTCTCTTTCACCCGTTTTATAACTCAAGGATCAAGGCCACGTCTGCCAACTTGTACTTGTACTTTTTATCAGCGGCGTACGCGGACTGAATTTAGGGGAGTGCGGTGATGCGGTGTAATGTTAAACCGAATTTTTCCAAATGCAAAAGGTTTGAATTTTATTTTTCAATTAACTCTTTTTGATAAGGCGCAATTTTTTAAGCAACATATTTTTTAAAAAAAGCCCAAGTATTCTAATTGACAATTTCTGAAAAATGGCACAAATTTATTAATTAACTCATTTTGAAAAGACCTAATTTGCCCAGTTAACAGTTTTTGAAAAATATCTAATTCTTTCTAAACTAGACTTTTTAAAATGGCGCCATTTTTCTAAATTACACGTTTTAAATAGGATGCGATTTTCCTAAATTACACTTTTTGAAAGGGCGCAATTTTTCTAAATCACACTTTTTGAAAATAGCGCCATTTTTCTAAATTACACTTGTTGAAAACGGCGGAATTTTTCTAATATATACTTTTTAAAAATGCCTCATTGTTCCAATTTACGCTTTCGAATGGGAGTAATTTTTCCAGTTAACACCTTTTTGAAAGGACATAATTCTTTAATCAACATATTTTTAAAAAGTCTAATTTTTCTAATTGAAACTTTCTTAAAAATGGCACAATTTTTTCCCCTAATGCATTTTGAAAAGGCCAAATTTGTCCAGCTAACAGTTTTTGAAAAAGATCGAATTTTTTCTAAATTAGAATTTTTAAAATAGCGTGATTTTTCTAAATTACACTTTTTAAAAATGGCGCAATTTTTCCAATTAACATTTTTTGAAAAAAAAACCTTTTTTCCAATCAACATTTCGAAAAAGTTCGCTGTTATTTTTCCAAAAATCTTGGGGTGTGGTTTAGCTCACAACCACCCACCCCAGGTACGCCCTTGCTTTCTCTGTTTGTCCGTTCTCTCGCTACACGTGCTAATACCTTCCATGGAATAACGTCCTCTCGTCCTCATGTAATTTTCTCACCTAAATTACAAACCTTGCTCCTTCTTCCTTTCATTTTCTCCTTCCATTCTTCTCACATTTATTTCCATTACTTTATTTTTCCTTTCTCTCATCTGATACTGTTTGATGAAGAGAGGTCTTTGATATTAAATCAATAGAAATTAAATGACATCATTTTCATCATCATCATTATCATCATCATTATTATTATCATCATCATCATCGTCCTCCTGGTGTTGGTCTTGGTCTTGTTCATGATCGTATCAGAAGCTCAATCAGCTGTTGTACTGGGCTTTCTATTCCAATTTCGATTAGCAATAAGAGACACTTTTCCTTGCCCAAAACAGCACTTTCCCTCACCCCTGAATGGAAAACCCTTGGGCTAGAAACAAAGAGATTGAATGGTCGTGAAACATACACCGTTTTCATTACTTTCCCCACTCACTTTATCTCTACGCAAATAACAGATGTTGAATTAGATAAATAAAGTGTTGGGTGAGGAATCTACTTGAGGCAGTAGCGATACAAGGATTTTTTTTCGTGTAGGTTTGGAAAGAACTTGATCTCATCCAGTGTAAAATTTTAAAAACTGCATCGTATCTACTGTACATTGTAAAAAAAATTCGCCTTTTCCCTTCATATTTAACAAAATTAAGTAATTTTTGTGTAAATTAAATGAAATGGGTCTCTTTTGTGTACACTTTGAAAATACTCCGTCGTTTTTGTGAATTTAAAAAAATACTGTGTCAATTTTGTTTAGCTTTCAAAAAAAGGCGTCCCTTTTTTGTGCATTTCAACAAAATTCGCTGATTTCGTGTAAATTTTAAAAAACTTTTAACTTTAAAAAGCTGCGTCTCTTTTGTAAATATTTCAAAAAAATGCGTCCATTTCGTATAATTTTTTAAAAAATGTGTCCCTTTTGTGTAAATTTAAAACAACTGCGTCTTTTTATTAATTTTAATAAAGCGGATTTTTGGTAGAAATCTTAAATTGAATTAAAAAAAGCTGTATCGTTTTTGTGTAAATTTAAAAATGCTGTGTCGGTTTTACATAAAATGGAAAAAACTGCGCCTATTTCGTGTCAATTTAAAAAAACGCGTAGTTTTTAAGCAAATTTAAAAAACTGCGTTTATTTTGTGTAAATTTAAAACAACCGCGTCGTTTTTATCAAAATTAAAAAAACTTTATCGTTTTTGCGTAAAAAAAACTTTGACCCTTTCGTGAGAATCGTAAAGAAGGCAAAGTTATTTTTAAAAGTCCTTTGTAGGTCACCGTGGCCTACGCCCAGTAACGCTACTGGAAGTGAGTAAATGCCTACAGTAGATTGAATGGGAATGGGACTCTTGGTCTAAATTGATGGAGCGAGTTGAGAGGACGCGGGAGTGAAAGGATGATTGGGTTTGTTTTGCATTTGTAATTTGTATGCAAGGCAGACTTGATAATGAATTTTAGGTATTTAAAAAGCCCATTTAATGAACATTAGGGTAGACATCCATATTAAATCCTGCCCACAATAAATTCCTGGGCTGAAGCAGTGCTTTGAATGAGTGCCAAATTGGCTCAACATCCTGCCTTCCTCTCTTGATTATTAGTGGAGTAGTATGGAGGGCCATGTATAGAAGGGCATTCGCAGTTCGCACCTACCGCCTTCCTCTACACACTGTGCTTCGGATGTACATACGTAGGTACATATGGCACATGGCATGCCATCGCAGACTTTCACTTGATTCATCTCATCATCATCATTAGCGATGAGAGCAAGTAGGACCTTGTTGTCGTTACAAAGGGTGAAAGTGAAAGATTGCTGGATGTTGGGTTAAAGTTGTATGCACACACGAACCATGATGATGACGGTGACGGCGGGAAGAATGTGACGGGATTTTGTCTCAAGATGAGATTGCCGATGACGAAGCGGATTCTGAATACACTGATTATTGAGGGATGGATATGGATGGATGGATGGATGGATGCGATGTGAATGGAGAGAAACGCTCCTGCTTACTCTGTCGCACATTCTTCATCCACTCGATGAGGTATGCAAGGAAACAGGAGCGTATCCAGACAGAGTTCTTGGATGCTCAAGCTTCCCGCAAACATTTTGGAGGCATGAGGCGTTCTCAAAAAGTGCTAATTGAAAAATTTTTACCCTTACAAAAAATGTTTATCGGAAAAATTAGACCTTTTCAAAAAATGTCAACTAGAAAATTGACATCCTTTTCACAAAACGTAAATTATAAAAATTGCATCCTTTTCAAAAAGCGTAAATAAAAAAGTGCACCCTTTTTAAAAAGCGCAAATCAGATCATTGGGTCCCAATCACAAAGTGGTCATTGGAAAAATTGCGCTTTTGAAAATTGTAAATTAGAAAAAATGCTTCTTTTTCAAAAAGCGTAAATCAGAAAAATCGTGTCGTTTCCAAAAAGCGTAAATTAGAAGAATTACATCCCGATCAAAAAGTAGTCGTTGGAAAAATAGCGCGCATTTCAAAATTGCGAATTAGAAAAAATGCGCCTTTTTCAAGAAGTGCAAATCAGATCAAATCGCATCCTTTTCAAAAAGCGTAAATTAGAAAACTTAGAACTTTTCGAAAAGTGTTAATCATGTCAATAAGAAAAATTGCGACTTTTACAAAAAACTTTAAACCTTAAATAAAAATTAAACCAGTTTAAACTGTTAGAAAAATGGCGCCCTTTTCAAAAAGCGTTTATTGGAAAAATTAGAGCTTTTCAAAAAATCTTTACTTAATCTTTTAGAAGAGTAAATTTGAGAACGCAAAACGCACATTACACATCACCTCCCTATGTAGATCTAGTCCTAGTCCCACCTACGCCCCTGGAAGGAAACTGGGAAGACCGCTGTTTTTGTGAAGATCGTAAAACAGCACGCATTCTTTCTCTAGCTCCCACCATATCCGTCTTTTACTAGGAGACTCGACTGTGTCATATTGTTATTGCATTGCCATTGCTCTCACTCCTGCCACCCTAAACTTGTACTCGTATTTTGATTCCATGTACTCCATAATATTGCATGGTGATGGTGTCGAGTATTCCTCGTCGTGTGTCCCCAGGCGTGTCTCTATAACTTTATTACCTACACATTTATCTCCACATATAGTCTCCATCAAAATGACAACGACAAATACAACGAGCATCTTCTCCCCATGTCTATCTCTACTCTACTACCATAACTATATACATACACATAACTTCAGCAAGGCACTAACAAGTGCAACTCTTGCTCATGTGCGCCTTCCTTCATCTGTCAACAACTTGGTTCCTTGCATCGCATGCATGCACTCTACGGCTCTTTAAAGTGTCCTTCCACTTCTACTTCCACTTCCACCTCCCTTTGCCTCTCAGTTAATTGGAAGCTAAGCTTGACTAACATTAAGCGTTCCAGGATTCCTATGCGCTATGCACTTACAATGCAATGTGGCTCCTGATCGCGAGTATTCCAATACTTTTACACGACACGAATCATGTGATGGCGATGCGATGTTATGTACATACACATGCCTACGTTAAAGATAGTACAGGTTTTTGTTTTATGTTAATGACTCGAGCTACTTTGGAATCGATTCCACGCTTTACAATACATATGTACACATGCACTATGTAATCTCATATGCATATACATATCTACTATGTATGTATATAAACTCTAGTCTTACGATTAGTCTGGCATAGGGAATTGGTCGTGCCAGGGACACATTAGGGAAGCGTACGTATGTATACACATTTAACTTGTTGGACCAACCGCTCTAACTTTAAACCAGTTGGTCGGCAATAACGTAAACGTAAGGTCTAGGGTCTGCTCAACAACTTTCCAATCTACGGATTACAATGCAATCCTATTGTAAATCTCTTATTAGCAGGATTAATAATGACATGAGTTTCTGGATGGAAACCCCAACTCAAACCCAAACCCAAAGCCGGAGTCAGAGTTTGAGTCCGAGTCTGAGGGGGAAGCAAAGCGAAATATCCTTACTATACTGTCCGTAGCGTAACAAGGCGTAGGCCGTCTAGGCCCAGAAAGGATTTTCAAAAATACACTGCCACCTTTAATCTTACGAAAATGACACAGTTTTCGTAAGATTAGTAGTTAGTAAGTTTAAATTTACGCAAAAGCGAAGCAATTTTGTTTAATTGTAAGCAAAAACGACGCCGTTTTTTTTAAATGTATACAAAAAGGACGTTGTTTTTTTAAATTTACGCAAAAGCGAAGCAATTTTTTTAAATATAAGCACAAAAAGACGCAGCTTTTTGATTTACGCAAAAACGTAGCAAGTTTTTCGAAAATTTGCAAGAAAGAGGCGCATTTTTTAAATGTACACTAAAGCGACGCAGTTTTTTAATAAGTATACAAAAAAGCGTTGTTTTTTTTAAATTTACCCAAAAAAGAAATGTTTTTTTAAATGCAATCAAAAACAACGCAGTTTTTTCTAATTTATGCAAAAACGACGCAATTTTTTACGCAAAAACGTAGCAAGTCTTTCAAAAATTTGCAAGAAAGAGACGCAGTTTTTTAAATTTACACTGAAGCGACGCAGTTTTTTAATTACTCGAAAACGACTCCGATTTTTTTTAAATTTACAAGAAATAAACGCATTTTTTAAACACGAAGCGGACTCACTGTGTTTAATTAACACAAAGTGGTCGCAGTTTTTGAATTGATACGAAAAAGGCGCATTTTTTAAATAATTTACACTAGACAATCTGTAGTTTTTTTAAAAATGTTACACTGGATAATCCCAAGTTTTTCCCAGACCTACACGAATAAAAACTAAAAGGACGCTACTGGATACCATACTTTAGGGTCATGGCATTGTGTGAAATGCATTGTGGTGTATTTTATTTGTCTCCGGTTTGTAAATGTTTTCAAAAGATGTGTAATGTGGTGGTGAGTCTAGAGGAGGCTTTATTTTGTATCGAGAGAGAAAGTCCTGGGACCGACGACGACGAGACGAGACGAGTCCAGGCAATTTGTATGTAGTTGGCGTGGCTGGTCTTAGTTTTGGATTTGGATTTGGATTGAGGAGTGTGCTGGGCTGTGTTGGGTCGTGTTGTGTTTTCTTTGAAGGTTACTGGTTCTATTTGTTACTGAGCTTAGGCTGGACTGGATGGAAGTGTAGGGCTGTGCATATGTAGCTGGAGTTGGATTTGGATTTGGATTTGGATCGGGAGAGGAGTGTAAGTGGAGAACTGGAGAACTGGGAGTGTTTGCACAGGATGGATTACGGAAAGAAAAGTGCATGTTCTGGTTCAAACTCTTTAATGTTAATATTTAATAGACAACCACAATTATACGATAAAGCTGGTAGGGCAACTCGTCTACATATGTACTAGGCTTGTGTACTCTGTTCATTTCTATGTATAGACTGTAGCGCCCGCAGGATTTATTTTCCTTTCCTTTTTCCAAAAAAAAACTTGATCATACCCAGCGTAAAATTTTTAAAAAAATTGCGGCTTTTTTTGTAAATTTTAAAGGAACTGCCTCTTTTCCGTGTAAATTTAAAAAAACCGCGTAGTTTTTGAGCAATTCGGAAAACTCCGTCGGAAATTCGTAAATTTAAAAAACGCGCATTTGGAGCAAATTTTAAAAAACTGGCGTCGTTTTTCAAAGATTAAAAAATCAGGGGCGTTTTGTGTAAATTTAAAAAAAATGAGTCTATTTTATGTAAATTTTAAAATATGCTCCTGGTTCATGTAAATGTTTTAGAAACTATGCGTTTTGTGTGTAGATTTTTCACAACAAGCTGCTTCTTTTTCGGTGTAAATTTTAAAAAACCTCGCCGTTTTTGTGCAAATTAAAAAACTATTTCTTTTTTATGCAAAATTAAAAAAAAATCGCCTTTTTTCCGCCCTGAATTAAAAAAAATGAGTCGGTTTTTCGTAAATTTCAAAAAAACGCCCGTTGTTGAGCAAATTTTAAAAAACTGACGTTGTATTTTCTGAAATAAAAAAAACATCATCGTTTTCCTGTAAATTTTTTTTAAAAATGCCTCTCTTTCATATAAATTTAAAAAAATGCTCCAATTTCATGCAAATTTTTTAAAAACTGCGCCTTTTTTGAGTAAATTAAAAATAACTTGCTTCTTTGTCCTGTGACTTTTAAAAAAACTGGGTCTCTTTTCTTAACGTTTTTTAAAAATATTTTTTAAAAACCTTTGCATGCAAATGTTAAAGAGAAAGAAGGGAGTGCATTTTTAAAAACCCTTTGTAGATCTAGGCCTACGTGGTCTGCGCCTAGTTACGCTACTGCATACATATAGACTCGTCTCATCAACTTTCCAGTTCTAGCTTTCACTTTATCAGCCTCATTCTCTAACATTCTTTAGCATGGCCATCCATCGACGGTACGATAGTGTGTGTGTGCAGGGGAAACAGACAGAGAGAGAGAGAGAGAGAGAGAGACTCCCTTGGCACTCTTCGTACAAATTGACGGTGAAGAAATTAAGAATGTTGAATGGGGAATGGAGAGAGGCGAATGGGAAATGGTGAATACTGACTACTGACTGGAGGGTCCGTTCAGTTCAAGCTGTACTTGTAGTTCTAATATTTTATTTACTAATACAAACTTGTCTTATCAACTTCTCTCCTCCTTTCCCATGCACACAAACACGCATTTACATTTACAGTCCGACCATCTACGTATGCATAGGTATGCACATGTGCCTACCTGGAAAATAAACTCGACATTTATTCTCCCTCTTCTTACACACAACAGCTCGAACCCAAATACCTACACATGCATCTACTTACAATACCAAGGTATGCTGGTTACTTCCCTTCGCAAATACCACATACCACATTTTGCATTTTCATGCAATAACAGAACGCCAGGCCACACCAGACCAGTGCAACTATTTCGAGAGACTCTTCAGAGCGTTTTAAACTTTTGAAAAGTTTGAACATTTATACTCCTTTCAAAAATGTTCCATTGAAAATTCCTAACGGTAGTAGCGTAACTATACTTATGCGTATTCTGAGGGTCTATAAATTGTTTCTAAAAATACATTGCCTTCTTTAAGATTTCTACAAAAAACACAACTTTATTTTAAATTGATACAAAAACGCGGCAGTTTTTTAACGTTTAAACGAAAATAAATTGGCGGTTTTTTGAAATATAAAGGAAATTGAGGCGTTTTTTTTTAAATTTACGAAAAGAGGTGCAGTTTTTTTAAAATGTGCACGAAAACCACTCAATTTTTTAAATTATACAAAAAAGACGCAGGTTTTTTTAGAATTTTACATGAAAACGGCGCGGTTTTTTAAAATTTACAGGAAAACGAGGCAACTTTTTTAAGTTATAGAAAAAAGACCAGTTTTTTTACATTTGCATTTTACATTGAAACGACGAAGTGTTTTTTGAATTCACAAAAAATGACGCAGGTTTTTTCTTAAACTTAAACGAAAAAGGCTGATTTTTTAATAATTTACATTCAAGGGGATCAAGTTTTTTCCGCCTCTACACGAAAACAAATCCTGCTGGCGCTATTGCCTATTGCCTATCAATATGCTGTATAAAATACATTTTACGATTAATTTCATGAATTATAGTTCAACTGTATTGGTAAAAAAAATACCTAGAAAATAAGAGTCAGTTTTTAGATTGTACTCAAGTTGGGATTTGGAAATGTCCTGGTAGAACATTTGGGAGTTGGAGAAGAGAGATAGAAGTGTTTGCAAGTATAAATATGTATGAGCACGCGATAAGGTTGACAGGTGTGTGTGTGTATGGAGAGAGAGAAAGAAAAGTGCTACGGTGTACATTGCCCAGCACACCTGCCACAGAGACGAGGGAAAAGACGCGGATATGCATATCGTAGAATGGAATGGGATGGAAAGGGAAGGGAAAGGAGACGTGAGTGAGCCGAACTGAGAAAAGGAGAAAGTAGGCTTTTGCTCTGGGTCGAAGGTTGAACGTTATATTCAAGCACTCCTTGAGCACTATTTATTTTCCAGCCAGCCATGTACGTACCTACCGGTACTATACACCGACTTTTGTAACTTGTTCCCCCTCCTTTCACATATACACCAAGCAGTAGCGTAACCAGGCGTAGGCAACGTAGGCCTAGACCTACAAAGGATTTTTCAAAATACTTACACTTCTGTAATATTTGCACGAAACAGACGCATTTTTTTAATTTACTCAAAAGAGACGCTGTTTTTTTAAATTTACGTAAAAACGGCGCATTTTTAAAAAAATGTATAAGAAAGAGGCGCGTTTTTTTAATTTACAAGAAGATGCTCTTTTTTCTAAATTTAAGCAAAAATGAAGATGTTTTTTAAAATTTACACAAAAACGGCCCATTTTTTTAAGTTTTGCACCAAAACGCCGCCGTTTTTTTTTAAATTGACACAAAAAAC
>JAAXYX010000389.1:18024-41297 GCA_036851915.1 Ptenothrix huangshanensis
AAAAACAGCCCAGTTTTTTAAGTTTTGCACAAAAACGCCGCCATTTTTTCAAAATTTACACAAAAACAGCCCAGTTTTTTAAGTTTTGCACAAAAACGCCGCCATTTTTTCAAAATTTACACAAAAACAGCCCAGTTTTTTAAGTTTTGCACAAAAACGCCGCCGTTTTTTTAAAATTTACACAAAAAGGGCCCAAATGTTTTTAAATTGGCACAAAAAAGATCCATTTTTAAACTTACACGAGAACGACTCAATTTTTTTTAAACTGACACGGAAAAGGCTCAATTAAAATTATCATTATAATTGACACTGGATAAGAAATAAGGTTTTTTAAAAAAAATTACACTGGATGAGATCACGTTTTTTGCAGGTCTGTAGAACAAAAATCCTACGGGCGCTACTGCCACGAAAGTAAAACTAGACAGAAAGTGTTATGCTGTAGTGACTCGGAATAGTGGAATCTACGTACACAAAGCTAAAGCGTAACAGACCGTTCATAACAACATCGCATCCACCTTTACTTCACAATGAGGTGCTTCTATTTAATTTTATTTATCATCTTCATTCTGCCTGGAACTCTCTAATTGCAGCCCCTTGATGCACAAACACAAACAAAAATATCCAACCAATCTCCCAACTTCTCATTCACCTTCCCTTGTCCTACTTTTAATACGCCAGAAATTTAAAACTACCTCCCACCTTAATTGCTGCCTTTGAATTATATATTTACCTTCCTCAAGAGCAGATTGCTTCCTTTCCTTCCATCTCTCTCTCTCCGTATGCATATTCATTCACGTTTATACAGCTAGAATATTTTCATCTCTGTCTCCCATTCACCGCTCAAAAATTGCTATCTTCTAGTTTGATTATTTCAATGAAATTTCAAGGCACATTATTTGGTCATTGAGGAAGGAAAAGCAGATAAGCGTGCGCATTTCATCCCACTACAGTTTCAACAGTGCATAGACTGTATAGACGATGGAGGGAATTCGATTGCATTTAGATATGGATTTTGCAGGAGCGTATCCGGAGTGGGTGCTTCCGAAATCCGAATTTTTGAAAAATTGGATGTTTTCAAAACATCTTAGTTTTAAAAATTAAACTACATTTTCGAACAAAAATTCATTGGAAAAATCAGACAGCTTCAAAAGAAAGTGTAAATTGGAAAAACTATGCATTTTCAAAAATTGTTAATTACAAAAATTGACCTTTTCGAAAAGGTGTTAATTGAAAAATTAGCTCATTTCAAATTCAAACAGTATAAATTGGAAAAATTAGACCTTTTCAAAAAACGTAAATTGGAAAAATTTTGTTTGTCAAAAAGTAAGGTTTATGAAAATTAGCCTTTTTCGCAAAATAGTTTGGTGGAAAAATCAGACATTTTCAAAAAAGTGTATAATTAATACAAAAACCATGCCTTTTTAAAAATTATTAATTATAAACATTTGACCTTTTCGAAAATTGTTAATTGAAAAAATTGGCTAATTTCAAAAAGGGCTAATTAGAAAAATAAGACCTTTTCAAAAAACAAAAAACAAAAATTTTTTGCCCTTTAAAAAATTTAAATCTATTAAATCTTTTCATAAAACATGATCATTGGAAAAAATGACTCATTTCAAAAAGTGTTAATTTAAAAAACTAGCCGTTAGAAAAAATTTTGCCTTTTCGGAAACTATTAATTCTAACAATTAAACCTTTTCAAAAATAGTTACCACTGAAAAAACTACAAAAAAAATTAGGCTACAAAAATGTTAATTTAAAAAAAAATCGTTTAAACATTAAAAAGTTCCCCCAAAAATTCAGTCCCAGGTACGCCCCTGGTATTTCGAACAGTGATTTGGATGCACAGGAGACACTAGGATGTTATGCATTGTCCCTTCAGCTTTCGACTAGACGTTGGACGTTTCCTTGACACTCAAAGGAGACAATGTGTTACTCATTGAAATTTAAAAGATTTATTTAAAACATTTCATTTAACGAGTTCCCTAATAGCACCAACATCATTATGGATCTAGATGCATTTTCCTTCAGAGACTTTCTTTCATTTCCTTTAGCCCCTTAAGGCTTAGTGCATAGTACTTTGTCCGTTACTATAGGTATGTATATGTATGTATATATACACAGTACTTTTACAACTAACTCCAACCCAAGGAGGTATATGTACCTACATGGTCAGCGGTAAGGAAGGGAAAGGATTTGCCAATTAATCCACTTTCACTTCCCCTCCCAAACTCATAAAAATGAATGCCATAAACTGTTAAGTCCAGAAATCAGTCGAGTGCTTAATGCCTCTCAATAATTTTATCTGCCATTAGTCGTATCCCATTACTAGAGAAGGGATTGGGGTGAAAGCACAGGCCAGTCAGGGGAAAGGAGGAGGGATTTAAATCCAACAATATTCTTGAAATGAGTTGGCAAATGAGCGTAATTGCACCCGCAATCGCAAAATGATAATAATAATAATAATAAAAGTGGTAAATACATTAAAAGCAAACTATATGCATGTACATGTATAGGAAGGTAGGAAAACTGTAATAGAACAAATAACATACGGACCTGGGATGAAATAAAGGAGAAAGTTTGCAATGGATGGCTTTAAAGGCAATTACAGTCTGCTTTCATTATCCCTATCAATTTCACCATCACCGTCACCATCGTCATCGCCAATAGAATTCCCTCATAATAAAACGGACAGAGGTAGATTTCCACAGCAGGGGCGTCAATGGGACTCTATTTCAGGGTGGTGCTGTGTAACGCCAAAAAAAGTTTTTCAAATTAACACTTCTTCAGGTAAAGATTTTTTGAAAAGGGTGCAATTGATTTAATTTGAATTTTTTTCACAGGGTCCATTTTTCCATTTAACACTTTTTTAAAAGGTAGCAATTTTTCTAATTTACACTTTTTGAAAAGGGCGCAATTTTTCAAATTTACACTTTTTGAAAATGGCGCCCATTGTTTAATTAATGTTTTTTGAAAGAGCTCAATTTTTCTACTTTACACCGTTTGAAAGGGCGCACTTTTTCAAATTTACACTTTTTGAAAAGAGCGCAATTTTTATAATTTAAACCGTTTGAAAAGTGCGCGATTTTTCTAAATTAGACTTTTAGAAAAGAGTGCCGTTTTTCTAATTAATAATTCTTGAAAAGGGCGCAATTTTTCTAATTTAAACCGTTTGAAAAGAGTGCAATTTTTAATAATTCTTCTTGAAAGAGTGCAATTTCCTAAAATTCTTTTTGAGACCGTGTCATGTAAGTCATGTTTCTAACATTTCGGGGCTACTTCTGCATCGAAGCGCACTTGCCACATACGCCCCTATTCCACTATAGAATCCATTCTTGTCGGTCACGTTAAAAACCTCATGTTTCATGCCTCTCCTTTCTCCATTGAGATGCAGATGCAAAATGCCACAATATGAAAATTCGGTGAGCACCGAGACAAAATCATAATCGAAAATCCTAATGACTTTCTCTTCGAGTGAAATCCAAAATGTAGTTTGTTTGGTGAAATGAAATGGTTTGTATGATTCAGACACGTGTGTGTTGAATTGAAATTATTTTATTTTGATGAAACAATGCGCTTTAGGAGAGCGAGAGAGCGAGCGAACGATTCCCAATAAAGCCAAATCGACTTTTAGCCGTATGCAGTGGAAGAGAAGTGGAATATGTGTTTATGTATGTGTTACACAATGAACATACATACACATAGAAAGTTTTATATTACTGTAGGTACTTGTTGAATAATTTTGATTTCGCATCTCTGTCTACCATTCTAAAAAAATTTGGTGGAATGTAAGTCGCAATTTAATTAAAATAATATCATTCTTAATTTCTCAACTGCTGGTTCGATTACAATCCAAAGTGGACATTTTAAACAGCTGAACATACGCTTCAAAACAAAAGCATTTTAAAATTGGAAAAAACTAATGTAAAGAACTCCAAGCAGTTGTAATAATTTTGATACCAGGTAGGATGAATCTCAAGTGTGTCACAAAGCTGGCCAAATATCTTGAATTGTGAGATTTCATGTTCCTTCAACAATTAATAAACGCTTCAATTTTTCGCATTTTAACCATTTTTGAAACCATCTTCAAAATTCCTTATTTGAAAATTTTACTACTGTTTCGATTTCATTTTAAAAATTTTGAAAAGTATTAGAATTGTTGGAAAATAAAAATTCAGCACTTTTAATAAGTTCATAATAATAAAATTAACGCTTTCCAAATGTTCAAAATTAAAACATAAACGCTTTCAAAAAGTTCAAACTAAAAACTAAACGCTTTAAAAAATGTCGAAATTATAAATGAGCGCTTTCAAAAAGTGCAAAATAAACAAACATTTTCAAATCTTCTTTTTTAAGAATTTTGAAGCGCTTCAAACTATCAATTTAATCTATTTTAAAACATTTCATTTTCGTAATTTAAGAATTTTGAAACACTGTATAATTTTCCATTTAACAATTTTAAATTAAGAACCTAGTATTAAAATCGCAGACGTACTTAAAACACTTCTTTTTTGCGCTTCTACCAGCTTGCACCAGCTTCTACAGTGTACACTGTACACGCACCATAAAGTAAAGAATAGCGGAAAAAAATAATCCCTACTTCCGTTTTCTTTACTGTAGCAAAAAGAATGGGAGGGAAGAAAGGAAGTTTTCATTTAAAACGTCTCGCTCGTTTACGTTCTTATATGTATATCAGAACCAGAGCCAGAGCCAGAGCCAGAATAAGATACTGATAGTGAGTCCGTAGAAAAAGGAGAAGTAAGAGACACAGTACAGAAGGAGTGGTGAAAAAAACGTGGTAAAAAGCGTATGACAATAATGAAGTATCTGGAATATTTTGTGGAGAGAAAGGAAGGGGAAAATACTGTGAAGCTATTGAGTTGAACATTTATTCATGCCATCCTATCGCATCGTCTTGTATAATATAATAAAGAAAAGAAAAGACATTTTACAAAAGAATAAAATAACAAAGCTACAGGAGCCAGCTTAGCCGGAAAAATTTTGCATTCCACATCAACTCGGCACAATTCCCAGTTATTAGTATGTAGGTACATATACCCATACACATATATGTACCTCTCGACTATATATCTATATCTGTATTTATATATATTTCTCTATGGTGTTTGTGTGGTTTGGTTTGAAATGCAGTGAAAGAATCTATGAAAGCGGTCCCCCTGTGAAAGTGAGGAAAAGTTGATAAGGTAATATTATATTGATGGCAGGGCTTTGGCAATGGTTTTGGATTTGGATTTGGCTTCAGCATTAGCCTTAACTTCAACGTCCCTTTGAAAGGTTACCAGGAAAAATAAAGACGCTTTGCTTCTACTATAATTACCATTGTAGGTATGTACGTATAATAGATAATTGCATCAATCTCCTTTCCCTATACAAACTCAACAGCACTCTCCAACTCTCCATAGCTCTGTTTTTCGAGTACCTTATTTCCTTATTTAATTTGTAAAGTATTTATGTCGAAACCCCAATGAAAAACACTTACCGTATTTTATCGATTAATTCCTCCAGCAATCACATATTTTTACCTTTAGCAACCCGAAGCTTTTTAAGGAAATGGTCACGGTAAAAAAAGCGTAAAAACAGAAACAAAACCTTGTCATAAAGTGTAAAATAAAAATATGAACGCTTTCAAAATGTGTAAAATAAAAAAATGAACGCCTTCTAAAATTTGAAATTACAAAAATGAACGTTTTCAAAGAATTGTAAAATACAAAAAATTAACGCCTTCAAAATCTTTCAAATACAAAAATTAACGCAATCAAAAAAAGGTAAAATAAAAATCAATGAGGTTTTCCAAAATGTGTAAAATACAAAAACGCCTTCAAAAAGTTCATAATATAAAAAATAAACGCCGTCAAATCTTTAAAATTTAAAAAATCAACGCTTTCAAAAAATGGTAAAATAAAAAGCAATGAGGTTTTCCAAAATAAGTAAATAAAACGCTTTCCAAAAGAAATAAAAAATGAACGTTTCCAAAAAGTGTGAAATACAAGAAATTACGGCTTTCAAAGCCCTCTAAAAAGGACAAATAGACGTTTCTGAAACCGTAAAAGGAAACACGTTTTCAAAAAGCTAGTCGAAAAATTAAAAGAGCCAAGTAATTACGCAAGTCCCAGCTATTAATCGATTAAATACGGTATATGGTTTTCCGCGACTCTCTCCATCCCAACTTGAATATCTTTGAAAAGGGAGGGAAAGGAAAACGATAAAATTTAATAAGTGAAAGCAATGCTATATCACTGTGCAATTTACTACAGTATATTCCAACATTTATTGTAATGTACGCGAATGAAATATTCCGAGCATTTCGCATTTATTAGTTTCGTTAAAACTAATTACCTTCTATTTATAGACTATGCACATACTTTACTGCGGTAGCCTTGGTAGCTATATGCACGTATTGTATACATGAGCATAGGCCACGATTTCAACTTCTCCTTTCTCAAGTCTCATATTGAAAATTCCTTTATTGAATTTATTCCATGGAATTAAATGCGATACAGAAAATCCAGTTAAAGAGCTACATACAGGGTTTCTTTCTAGGGAAATTTACTCAACATGTATATGCATATTAAAACTAGCTACGTATAATTATACATATGCGTATGGTAGACAATTGTGAATTTCCGGCAATTTTAACATTGTCGAAAAAAACCATATTATGAATTACAAAAATTATGATGTACAAAAATAGCAGGGAAGCCAAGATCTATACCTTTCTTCGTTGCCATGCTCAGACGACAGAGCAGAGGCAGTAAAATTAGTAATGAGGAAAGTGACACTGTAGCTGTGAAAGGAACAAAGAAAGAGAAGGCATACATGGAGTTAGCAGTGGGAAAATTGTCAAATGTGATTTCTGGCGGAAAACATGGACATACAACAGGATGTCATGTGGAACATAAACATAATAGGGTGAGTGGGAGGGAGGGAAGTGCGAAAGGAAATAAGGAAGTTGGCAGAAGCAAGAATAGAATTCGGATGTAGGTACTTACACTCGAAAAACTGGTGTGTCTCTAAACGCCGAAAATCAAATCGCAAGTTATTTCGTACAATGAACATTAGGAATGCTTTTAGGATAAATCTCTTGTTAGTCTAAAGTGCAACTAGCAATGTAAAATGAGTCGAAAATATGTAAAAAAAAAAAAGCAAGTAAAGTGCAAAAATCTCCCAGTTTGGATTGTGTTTTTAATGCGCTGTTGATGCATGGAGCATACTTTAAAATTTTCAAAATTGGAAATTTTGGATTGCTTTAAAATTGTTAAAATAAGAATATTTGAACTGTTAATAATTGTTTCAATACGAAATTTTGGAATGTTTCAGAATTGTTAAAATAGGAATATTTGAAGCTGTTCAAAAATGCTAAAATAAAAAATTTTAAACCGCTTCCTAAAATGCTAAAAAAAACATTTTGAACCGTTTCAAAATTTTTAAAATATAAAATTTTGTATTGTTTCAAAATAGTTAAAATACAAATTTTTGAAATGCTTAAAAATTTTGCAATGCATCAAAAATGCTAAAATAGAGAATTTCGATGCGTTTCCGGAATTGCTAAAATAAAACATTTGAACCATTTCAAAATGTTTAAAATATGAAATTTTGGATTGTTTCACAATAGTTAGAATACTTTTTGACATTGAAAATCGTCAAAATAGGAAATTCTGGAAAAACTTTGAGGAGCTTAAAAATTATGAAATAAGAGATTTTAAAATACTAAAAAAAAGTGCAAAGGAAAATGTTGAATTCGTTCCTGATACAAATAAGACGCATCCTAAACAAAACTTCTTTCATAATTATACTAAATAAGTGTAGGTCTCCAGCGTTTCATATGCAGTTTTTCATGATTAAGATTCACTAGTTTTTACAGTGTGCCTATGTATAAAATACACACACACAGCTTTCTAAATTCCACATTAATGTTCGCATTGAAGGAAGTAGAGTTTCTCAAATGATTGCATCCCTAATTGTCCGCATCGACATCACACCCATTTGACTCCCCACGCAGTGACAGTTCATGGAGAAGAGATTGAGGGAAATCTTCATGCCTCACTCTCCACACTCCACAAATAACCTTAGTTGACAGTTCCAACAAATAGTAAAACAGAATCTGTACCATGTACTCGTACGGTGACCAGGACCACAACTCGTGTAGTATACTACGTTGAAGCGGCGCCAAAGTGTCATAAATCTTGACTCATCTTGCACACACCAAAACGCACTAAAAACGAGTATGTGTCTAACCATTCCATTCAGTAGCGTATGCAGGATTTTATTTGAAACATTAAAATAGAAAAAACCTGATCTCATCCAGTGTAACATTTTAAATAACTCCATCGTGGCTACTGTAATTATAACAAATATTGCACATTTTCGGTGTTAATTAAAAAAACCGCGTTGTTTTATCATTGATTTAAAAAGGCTGCGCCGTTTTCGTGTGAATTAGAAAAAAATGCAGCTCGTTTTTATATGTAAATTTTAAAAAGCTGTCTTTAATGGGGAAATTTTAAAAAAACTGCATCTGTTTTGGGTACATTTCAAAAAAAACCGCATCTGCTTTGGGTAAATTTCAAAAAAACTGCAACTGCTTTGGGTAAATTTCAAAAAGTTGCATCTATTTTTGTATGAATTTCTGCAAATTGTACCCGTTTTTGTGTAAATTTTGAAAAAACGCGCCCCTTTTTTAAAATTTTATATAAAAACTGCGTCGTTTTCGCGTAGTTTTAAAAAAAACTTTCTTTTCGAGTAAAAAAAATATCATAGCATCTTTTTAGTGGAAATCTTAAAGAAGGCGGTGTATCTAAAAAAATCATTTGTAGGCCTAGGCCTACGTGACCTGAGCCTAGTGACGCTACTGATTGTGTAAGGTTGCATGGTTGAGGGAAATGAGTGAAGTCCTCATGCATCCCATCACATCCCGTCACAGATTGAGGAGGGAAGAGCCGAGTGTGCTGTGGCTGTGGTACAGAGAATGGAAAGAAAGTTGTAATTCCCTTTCGGACTAATGATTATTGCTACTGCCACTGCCATGTCATTAACTGACAAAAACGCCACCAATTTCTGCACATAATTACCCCAGATGGTAACCAGAAGATATTGCATTGCTGGAGAAGAGAAGAAGTGCTACGAGGAGACAGTCGACCGCAGAATGAAACTTTAATTCTACCCCAATCACCGCAAAAGGGAATAAATCACAATCACACAACTTTCCTCTGCATGTCATTATGCACACAGAGGAGTGAATAGGAGTACCAGTGCGAGTATTTAGTGTGCAATAATAGCACGCTCAAATCGTTTATTTCCTCCGAGCAAAATGGATGGCTGTTTTTTTAGATACACAATATGCCTATACATGCATTCTACATGGTACGCAGAGCTTACGGTCACGACCCATACATATGGACAACTGGAAGGAATGACTATAGGAAAATACTTGCACAGTAGTAGCGTCGGTAGCAATTTTTTTCGTGTAGGCCTGCTGCAAAAATTGGAGCGTATCTGGTGTACAACTCAAAAAACTACATCTGTTTTTATTTAAATTTCAAAAAATGGCATCTACATTTGTGTATATTTAAAAAAACTGAAGCTGTTTTTATTTAAATTTCAAAAAACGACGTCTATTTTTGCGTAAATTGCAAAAAACTGAAGCTGCTTTTATTTAAATTTCAAAAAGCATCGTCTGTTTTTGTGTAAATTTCAAAAAACGACGTCTGTTTTTGTGTAAATTTTAAAAGACGACATCTATTTTTGCGTAAATTTAAAAAAACTGAAGCTGCTTTTATTTAAATTTCAAAAAGCATCGTCTGTTTTTGTGTAAATTTCAAAAAACGGAAGCTGTTTTTATTTAAATTTCAAAAAACGACGTCTGTTTTTGCGTAAATTTCAAAAAACTGTATCTGTTTTTATTTAAATTTCAAAAAACCACATGTTTTTGTGTGAATTTGAAAAAACTACATCTGTTTTTGTTAAAATTGCAAAAAAGTACATCTGTTTTATTATAATTTCAAAAAACATCATCAGCTTGATTTTAAACGTTAAAGAAACTGAATCTGTTCCGGGATACATTTCAAATATCTTTTATGGGCCTAGGCTTTGTGGGCCTATCCCTGCTGACGCTACAGTTGCACACTGACTATAGTGTATTCGATGTTAATACGGCCTATGTTTTTAGAAGCAAGTTAGTTTGTTAAAAGTCTGAATGGGGAAGGTCCCGGCCCATAGACGGAAAAAGAGGGCTTGAAGCTCATAAATCATGGCTCATAAAGGGAGTTAAGAAAAGAACTAGCCATGAGGAAAGAGGGCCGAGGCCGAAAGACTTGAGACGGCCAACGCCAACGCCAAAGCCAAAGCCAACGAGCCTTAGCCCAACTATTATCGATAGTAATTTAGCAGGACACACAATAGAAGCTCCCCAAACTTATCTACTCCACTCATTGAAAGAGGAAGGAGGAAGCTCAGGCTGACAGTGCAGAGTTCTCAGCATGTCTCTCACCAAGTTTTTTCCCTCTCCCTCTCTCTCTCGCTTTCTCTCTATCCCTCCAAGAAACATATTACGCCAGCCATAGCAGTAGCGTAACTAGGAGTAGGCCACGTTGACCTTGGCTTACAAAGAATTTTTGAAAATACACTGCATGATTAAGGCTTCCATCAAAAAGTCGCATTTTTTAAACAATTTATACGAAAGAGACGCGGCTTTTTTAAAATTTGAAAGAAACAGACGCACTACTTTTACATTTACCCAAAAATGGCGTCGTTTTTTATAAATTTACACCAAATAGACGCATTTTTTTGAAATTTATGGAAAAACATATTCAGTTTTTTTAAATTTAAAGAAAAACAGGTGCAATTATTTTACATCTGAACGAAAACAAGTGCAGTTTATTGAAATTTACAAAAAAACAGGTATAGTTTTTTTTACACTTACACGAAAGCAGGTGCAGTTTTTTGAAATTTATGGAAAAACAGGTGAAGTTTTTTTAAATTTACACAAAATAAACGCGGTTTTTTAAATGTACACGAAATGAACGCGGTAGTTTTTAAATTTACAAGAAATAAACGCAGTTTTTTCAATTTATAAGAAAACGACCAGTTTTTTTACAATTTACAGGAAAAAGGCGCAATTTGTTTTACAAGATGCAATTTTTTAAAACTTAATCCTGGATCAGATCAAGTTTTTTTGAGGCCTACAAGAAAAAAAAACCTGCAGGCGCTACTTAGCGAGCGTAATTCTCGGGGAAAATGGTGAGAGACACGGCCCTGGTGCTGGTCATAGTTGGCTATGGAAGACTTGTCAGAAACAACAAGAAGAGTTCTAGCAACTGGTTCCGCAAACTCGGAACAAGACTAATATATTATCACTTGTATTGTCTTCGCCCAGCTTAACCTCATCCCATCCACTTTCCCTATTTCCACTTGTTCCTTGTTCTACAGCGAAGGACAATGTGCATCATCAAAATAGATTACCGGGCAGAGCAATTCCTCTTACTTACTCTCTTGACACACAGTTTCGACTTTATTAACTCATACCGAAGCACACCAAGACCAGAACCAAGACCAAGACCAGAACCAGGACCCAGCAGTGCTGGGAATGTAGACAAAGTTACGGCCGTTATTTACAGCCTGCATATCATTCTGCGGACTCGGGCCAAAGACAGTGTATTTAATAATAATTGTTGTAGCAGAGAACAGTACGCATCTCGCGTAGCCTGCCTACCTCTCCGCAACTTCTCTTCGGGGATCAGCCAGCAGTCAAGTGGTAGTCGTGGCGGAACCTTCGCATCAAGTACATTCTGCTTAATAGCTTCGCATATTTACGAAATGAATGCATGGCGAGAGAGAGAGAGAGAGAGAGACAGACAGATAGATACCGATCTATACATGCTACAAGCTATGTAAATATGAATACCAAATTAGTGACACGTTCGAAAAGTCAGAGTGTCAGATTTGAAAAGTGTTTTGGAATGGAATTAGCTACACTGTAAAAATTGATGCATCTAAAATTTTAGAAATCTATGCATATCTAGTCTAATTAGAAATGCACTTTGCCAGGAATCTCGAGTTCATACAAAGTGCATTTCCAACATGTCCAAGAAGCCTTTTGATGCTTTTGTGAAAAACGGAAGTTTAAAATGCTTCACAATTGTTGATATGAGAAATTTTGAACCGTTTAATGTTGTTAAAATATGTAAATTTGATATGCTTCAAAATAGTAAAAATTAGAAAATTTGAAATATTCCAGAATTGCTAATATAAGAAATTTGGAACGGTTTAAATTTTGCTACATGAGAAATTTTAAGCGTTTCAAATCCGAAGCTATGAAATGCTCCAGAAGTTGTAATATAAGAAATTTTTAAGCATTTTTATTTGCTAAAATAGGAAATTAAATGCTTCAGAATGGTTAATGGAAGAAATTTTGAATCGGTAAAAATTTTTTAACGATTTAAATTTTTAAACTTGGAAAGTTAGAAGCGCTTAAAACTTAAAATAAGAAATTTTTAAAAGCTTCAAAGTTTTTAAATATAAAAATTAACAGCATTTAAAATTTGTCAAAACATGAATTTTTGAAATGCTTCAAAAGTGTAAAATTAAAAAATTTTGAAATGCTTCAAAAATGTTGAAATAAAAAATTTCGAAATGCTTCAAAAATGCTGAAATAAGAAATTTCGAAATACTTCAAAAGTATTGAAATAAAAAATTTCGATATGCTTCAGAAATGGTTAATATAAGAACTTAGAACTAAAAACTAAGTTTAATAATCAATAATCTAAACTTCATTATAACCCAAAATTTGACGCAACAACAAGATTATGAAACGTAACGCTTATTGAGTCTATTTAGGCTGTCAAGTCTATTTTGTTGTGTAATATTGTCTCTTTCCCGGGGAAAATTCAATTTGTTATACAAGGGATTCTCATAGTCCAAGATGCATCATGACTGCATACATAATTACACTAATCGTAAATACGACACGATATTGGCCGTCTTGATGGACTTTTCTGTTAGAAACTTTTGTTTTTGCAGTGTAGGTATGCAACAACGTATGAATATAAGTTGACTGCCAGAGTCTTGAATCCAAATTGAATTTTCCCTTGACACTGTATGGTGCAGTGTAGAAGGTAAAATGCTCCACACTCCGTATGATGCACGTGTCTATACACAAGTTGTGAATTGGATTGGGGATTTGAATGTGGATATGGAATTACCAAGTTGCAATGATATACGTAATTATAATGATTTTTTTTCTCCCTGTGTTGCAGATGAGGCGCAGACGGAAATCATTTCCTTAGCGGAAATGGATTTCATCTTGAGACTTTACCTAATTTTCTTTTTCTTCAACATCGTTCTTTACTAAAGTCGGGAGTGACTCGAGTCATCCACGACTTTCTCTTTTTCGTTGGGCATGGATTTGGAATTGGAAAGAAATTCGACTGGAAATTATACGCCCATCCACACCATTTCAGCCAACTTCATCAAAGACTGGTAAGTTCCAAAACTCCCCAAATTTACAATCCCGAGAAAGTGTGAAAGCGTGAAAATTAGAGAGAAGGAGAGAGAGAGAGAGAATTGGAGTAAATACCTTTCTCGGTGGAATGCTGTTGGGATTAGAGCTGGTTGCGTTCCTACTTACGTTCAGCTAAGTAATGTTGGCAGCTGTAGAAACAGTAGCGATCCCACGACCTTTTTTCGTGGGGGTCTGGAAAAAACTTGATTTCATCCAGTGCAACATTTAAAAAAAATTCATCTTATCTAGTTTCAGTTACAAAAAATGGCGCCATTTCTATGCAAATTTAAAAATAATGCGGCGTTTTTGTGTAAATTTCAAAAAACTGCGTCGATTTACGTAAATGTTAAGAAAAAATGCATCTTTTTTGTGGAAATGTTTAAGAAGACTGATTTTTTAAAAACCCTATGTAGACCTTTTAAAAAAGAAGCGCCTTTTCCGTGTAAATTTTTAAAAAACTGTTCCGTTTTTGTGTAAATGTCAAAAAACTGCATCTGCCTTTTTGTAAATTTCAAAAAACTGCATCTGTCTTTTTGTAATTTTCAAAAAACTGCATCGTTTTTTGACTAAATTGAAAAACACAGCTCCTCTTTCGAGTAAATTTAAAAAACTGCGTCGTTTTTGTGTAAATGTTACTAAAAAATGTGTCTTTGCCGTGAGAAAGTTAAAGAAGGCAATGTATTTTTAAAAATCTTTGCGTGCGTGGCCTATGCCTAATTACGCTACTATGTATAAAATACCTATGGGTAATATGTATAAAAATATTTACTGACTAATATTGCGTCATTCGTAATCCTATTGATCAACATTTTCAAGCGCAGGTGCTATGCATATACGTCAATGTTTATGGTTTATAGTCTAGCTATACCTATGCGTATATGTTGTTATCTGCGTATAGGTAGCATGTGGATTTGAAATAATACATTCAATTATCTCGCACTTGGTTATGGGAGATGATTTGAAATGTAAGAAACGCCTATAGGTATACATGGTGAGTCTCGGCTCGTGTCTCAAATTCACATAAACATAAGTTGGTCTGACGTAATAATACGCTTTGATGCGCATGTAGCTACGTGGGAATATATAATTATACTCCATGTCAAACGGTTGCTTTCACCAAATTTTACATTATTCCAGCATCTTAAGTACTCACGAGCGAGCTATTGACGATCAAGTGCATTACGATACGAGGGCATCGCAGAGCATCACATTGCATGCAAACTTGAAACTTTTTACTAGACTCCGTACCTGCACGCCAATTTACATAAACGTGGATATATTAGCAGGGACAAGGAGGTAGGTCAATTGTAGTTAAACATGCCAGCATCTCGTAAATGTATATACATAGGTATAGGTTCAGAGAGAACGTACACCGTAAAAATTAAACAATCTGAAAAGGGGAAGAGAGGCATAAGAAAAGGTAACAACGCTTTCGTATTTAGTACCATTAATTATGAACGTGGTTAGGATGCACCTTGAGTGTTTCCCAAATACAAAAAAAACGCATCTAGGATTGTAAAATTTTCTCTTTCAACAATTTTAAAACATTTCGGAACTTTCTTCAATAGAAATTTCGTATTTGAAAAGATTTAAGCGTTTAGTTAAAGGAATTTGAAACATTTAATATTTGAATAATTTTTGAACGTTTCAAGTTTCATGTTATAATAAATTACAGTTAAGCGTTTAGAAATTGTATGTTTAAACGAATTTGAACCAGGTTAAAATTTCGTATCTTAATACAAAATCTTCATCGGAACTGCGCACAGGATCTCCTCCCTCACGCTTGAGAGTACCCAGACATGCAATAATACACCATTCGACGCGAAATGCGACGGAAATGACCGTAGGCTAGGTTAAAATCCGATCAAAACGGCGGGAAACCGCCACACCCGCCGTCAAAGTTTAATTTTTTAAAAAAATTAATAAAATGGTAAAATACAGCATGCTAAACAAGGCCAGATGAGAAAAACCCGCCAAAAAGGCCTACCTTTATTGTAAAGGCTTACTTAACAGCGCACAGGATCTCCTCCCACACGAATGACGATACGAAGACATGCAATACACCATTCGACGCGAATTGCGACGGAGATGACCGTATACTAGGTTAAAATACGATCAGAATGGCGAGAAACCGCCAAATTAACAAAAACCGCCCCACACCCGCCACCAAAATTCTGAGTTTCTAAAAATGTAATAGGATGGTCAAACACAGCTTGCTAATCAAGGTCCAATAGGAAAAACCCGCCGCAACCTGCCAAAAGCCGCCAACAAAATTAATATAAATTTGAAAGACTTAGAGAAGGTCGTGTAGAAACTTCTCAGAATATGGACATGCAATAGATCATTCCACGCAAAATGCGTTCCGTTATGTTACGTAAAAATTTTATCCAGAAGGCAAGAAACCGCCGAAATTAGAAGTATCACTTCTGTCGACCGGGTTTTCGTTCGACCGGTTTTAACAATTTTTAAACGTTTTAAAATTCCGTGTGACAATTTTTAAGCATTTCTAAATTTTATGCTTAAAAGAATTTGAAACAGTTCGTTTTTTTTGCATTTTAGCCATTTTTGAACGTTTCAATTTTCGTATTTGAAAATTTTTTCAGCGGTTTAAAGTTTAACTACTTCGAAACCTGCCAAAATTTTGCATTTTTAGCAATTTTTTAGCCTTTGAAATTTTCTGTTTTACCAATTTTTTAGCGTTTTGAAATTTTCTGTTTTAACAGCTTTTGAGCACTTCAGTTGATCCTATTTTAACAGTTTTTGAACACTTTAAATTTTCCCATTTTAATCATTTTAACGCAATCTAAAATGTCCGATTTTAATAACATGCCTAATAAGTGCATCGCAAACGCATTCAAAAAGTATTTTAATCTTTGAGCTGCACCTTAGATGCACTTTTGACCCGCTCTAGAGGCACTTTCGATAAATTCTAGACATAACTACCTAGTATGTTATTGGTGTTCCTGATGAACCACTTTTTACAGTGTAGCTACGCTCTAACATAGTGTTATGGCTACAGCGTCTAGCACCGTGTTACCGGTAGTTGCCAATTGCCTACCTTGAACGCAATCCCTTTCATCATTGGCTCCAGTTAGTTATTTACAAATTGTGTTTACTGGATCTCAAGTGAAGACTGGAAGGAGTTGTGTTTTCTCCCGATCCGTCCAGCCCCAGGGCTTTCTATATACTGACATTACACACTAAAGTCCTTTGCATTCATACACTGCCTCATTACATGAGTCTGGTGTCCTATTATTTTGCTGAAAGGAACAATGGTCGGGTGGATGCCGGCACCGGTGCTTCTGCAGGAGCCTGTTACATACATTATATGATTATATCACGTATGTATATATGTATTCACGTGATCGTCTTCAAAGGTACGAGACATGTTGTAGACTGTATAGAATAGTTTGGTCTGCAAAAGCATGCTAGGGTAAATCTTAAAAAGGCTTCTTTAATTTGACTTTCTTTTGTTCTGCGATTCTCTCTCTGCATCTATTTCCCATACATGGCACATTGCATTCGTATCGTAGCCATATTCAGTGTTCTGAGGCGATAAAACAAAAGAAAGAAGGCTGTCGCTCCTCTTGAACATAGCATTTGCCTTCGCATTACTCTCCTTTCCTTTGCTTTACTCCGTAGCGCCAGCAGGATTTTTTTCGCAACTTTTTTTCGGGAAAAACTTGATCTCATCCAGTGTAAAAATTTTAAAAAGTGCACCTTATCTAGTGTCAATAATAAACAAATTGCAGCTTTTCCGTGTCAATTTAAAAACTGCTTCGTTTTCAATTTAATTAAAAAAATGCGTTGTTTTTTTTCTGGAAATTTAAAAAACCTTACGTCGTTTTTCTTTAAATTATAAAAAAGTCGCGCTATTTTCCTGTGAATGTAAAAAAACTGCACATTTTCGGTGTAAACTTAAAAAACGGCGCCGTTTTTCAGGAATTTTAAAAAAAAACCTTTGTCGTTTTTGAGTAAATTTAAAAAAACTGCACCTCTTTCCTTTAAATTTTAATAACAACGCCTCGTTTTTGTGTAAATAAGGAAAAAGTAGCGCCTTTTCTTGTGAATTTAGAAAAAACTGTATCTGTTCCGTGTAAACTTAAAAAAACAAGGTCGGTTTTGTTTAAGTTTTAAAAAATGCGTCTCTTCTGTCGTAACTTCAAATGCGTTTTTTTGGTCAAATTTAGAAGAACTGAGTCTCTGTCCTGGAAATCTTTAGGAAGGCAGTGTATTTTCAGAAGTCCTTCGTGGCCTACGCCTAGTTCCGCTACTAGATTTGAGATTTGCTTTGTGCCGTTGCACACACCAGAGTGTGAGTAAAGGGGGTCAATTTCAATAAAATTCAATGCTTTCCTTCCGTCTAACTCGAAAATACTTGCTTGTTTAGTATTCCCGACTCTTGTTGTCCCTGCATTATGTTTCTCGGATTTTTATTATTTTTTTTTGCATTCCTGTCTTTTCTCCACCATACCCTTCACTTTGCTTTTGCTGTCGTCTTATACTTTTAGTTTATTTTCCTTTGCCTCTCCTTCCCTTTGAATGACAATAAAGAACGAGCGGCCGAGGAACAAAGAGAGAGAGAGAGAGAGAGAGAGAGAGAGAGAAAGGCAAGACAGAGACAGACAAGGTTTCGGCAACTTTCACTCGTCCTGTGTAGATATGTACTTTCAGTTGAATGGAATTGAAGACAGATTGTGTACATGTTATTAGCATTGTTTATAGTCGCTAGCCAAGTCGCTGTCGTTAGCATCGCGTAGGTTGCTGGGACGTTTGGAGCAGGTGGCGTCAAGCGGCAAGATTTCTCCCTTCTCTCTCTCTCTCTCTTGGTTGGCTCGGTTATCTCAATTTGACTGCTACTCATAAGGTGAATAATATACGAGTGCCAGAACCAGAGTCAGCAAGACATACTTGTCACGTTTTCTTCCCTCTTCTCTCCTCTCCACTCTGGCTCCACACACAAAACAGATTTACTAATGATATGTCCATGATTACAGAATTGAAAACAATTAAAGCAGCATGTTCTTGACTTGACTCACTCACAACTCAACAACCTTGGCGTATTTCTCCTTGTAGGAGAAAGGAAATGTAAAGAAAACGATCGTAAATTCTTAAAATTGTATAAATCGCACACGTGTTGGTTAGACACGTTGTACCTAAATAAGTGAGTGAGTGATATTTCCCTTGTTTTTTTCCTCTTTTTCTTCGACTTCTTTCTCGTGTGTGTGGAGTGAAAGTTAAGTGGAAAGTAGGAGTGAAAGTAAGTGCATAAAACTAATTAGGAGGAGAAGGCAATTAGTTGTTGTTGTTGATTAACTGAACCTCTGTTAGGCAAGCTCATGTTCACTCCTATTCTTGTGTCTTTAGTAAATGTACATACAGTATATATGTATATATGTATAGATACTCATATGAATCGAGAGTTTTATTAATTGAAAAGAGCAAGTAGGATGTGTGACAATGAAGAGAGGAGTTGAAATGGGACAGAGGCTACATACATACTTGTAGGAGATATAGGGAATAAATGGAAATGGTAAGCTTAAGCTAAGGATTTTCCTTATAGAATGGATTACACAGAAACATGGTGTAGAGAGAGAAAGTGAGAGAGAGAAAAGTTGTAGAATTAATCTAGTTTACCTACCATCTGTAAGCAGTATCAACAATCTTCACATTTTAACTTGAACTATTAGCAATTCCATTTCTAGCTTGTGCTTTCTCTCATCGTCATCGTCAGAGACTGAGAGTATATAATGTTGCTAGTGTATATATGTGTGTGTGTCAAAATTAGAAAGTTTACTTTCTCCCTCTCTCCTTGTAGTACAACATGCCCCCATAATTTTTCATCTTGGCAAACGCACACACAATACACTGAGTGAGAGAAAGTAAGAGAGAAAGCGAGTGGTCATAAAAAATAATAAGTTGCTGGAAGTGAAAGTCGCTATGTTAAAAACTCCACCATGTGTTCCTCTGTTTGGAGTGTGCTCTTGAATCGCATACTTTATAGATGCATAGGTATACTATTTATAGCCGGGACAATTTAAATTTGTATTTTTTGATAACGTCAAGTCAACCCAGAGAGTCATAGTCATAGAGTAGAGGAGGCTTTGCTAGTGTGAAAGCAAACAAGTCTTGTGTGATGGGTTAATCTTTAAGTTTGAACTCTTAGTCACACCTTTTCCTCGTAAGCTTCTCTTATGGAACACTATTCAATCACACACGTAGAATTTTATGGTTTATTCAGCCCAGGATTTTCTCCTTGCCTCAAACAAACTTACAACCTACATCGCATCGCTTACACTCATTCAACGAGACTTGAGACGACACGCTTTATAGCTTATTCTTTAGTTTCCTCACATTATGATCACGCTCACTTTCTTCAATGCTTTCCTTCCTTTCCCTTCCATCTCACGCTCATTCCTATATAATAGTATAGTAAATTCCTAGTATGGCTAGGATTCTTGGATTCCTTTGCTTTCCTTTGGCTTGGCTTGGCTTGGCTTGGCTTAACTTGACTTTTTCGTCCCTCTCTTAAGAAGAGGAAGGAGAAGAGGCAAGCGCGATCCAAAAACCTGAAAAAAGACATGACGGGGAGAAAGCAAGGAAAAAATATCGCCAAGCCAAACCAGATTGCTACTGTAGCTGTGCTGTGTTCCTTAAACGAGTGTGTGTGTGTATCAACATACTAAACACCAGTACCATGTTATACTCAGAGAGATATCCACGAGTGAAAGGGAGAGAAAGTGTGGGGTTTAGTTTGTGCCATGTAAAATGGACTTGGCTTGTGATAGAAACAGAGAGAATGGTTCCAAACGGGGTGACTTATAAATATATTTGGGTAAAGGAGATGGATATGGATGAGTAGGGAAGGTGAACAAGTTTTCTCCCTCTCTTAAGGCTTGCCCATATAATATTACTATAGCTACATAGAAATAAGAGAAAGGCCTCAAGTGTAGAGTATTATAGCGTAGTAGTTCAACTTGGTCTTGGTTATGTACACATTGACTTTCTTTCTTCTTTTTCTCATGAACCTTCATCCATCATTTCTTTGGTCGTCTCCTCCTTCTCTCTCTCTCTCTCTCTCTCTCCTCTCTCTCTCTCTCATGATTGACACAGTCATTTTGATGGGTTCAGTTTAGATAATGGAATTTCATCTTGTGGTTTCTATCGACCACCTTAGCCTGTCCTCATTCAGTTAGCCTTCTCTCTTTCTTTCTTTCCTTTTGCTTTGCTTTCTCCAGTTTTTTCCTCTATCTTTTTTCTGTCTTGGTCCATTCATCGGAAGTGATCGGTTCAGCTTATTTCCTACACCTTCGCACAGACAGCTAGCAAAAGAGTGAGAGAGAGAGAGAGAGAGAAAGCAAGAGAAAGTGAGAGAGAAGGGAAAAGGTCCTCTACGAAAAAGTCGGGGGAAATGGTATGGTTTGTACTAAACACTGGGCTTTCTCTTCACACAGCATGAAGCTCAATTGGTTCAAGATTAGTGAAGAAATTTACGACCACTTTTATTTGACCAATGTAACAAATTGTCTTTCTCAATCTACCCCGGGCTGTTAGAACTTCTCAGTGAGATATGACTGTAGAAGGAGAAATATCTTTAGATACGGTTGCCAAGAAAAATTACACATTTCCTATACCTATGTATATGTACTCAAGAGTTGTTTGAGAAATGAGAATACAATAGGATTCTACGAAGAGTCTTGCAATTGCAATGCTTCCTATATCAAATGATTCTGTGATCGATCACGGAATTACGATTACACACTGTCATTATTTCTGTATTACACTTGCGCCTTCACTTAAATTATCTCGAGATATTATTAAATCCCTAACAATGTCTTTTACAAGGAGCATTACTTCTTCTGCTGCTCCCGATTACGAGTACTACCTCGTTATACATATTAGTACGAGTTGCAAAATCATCTGATTAATACGGAAAGCCCATATTTTCTTGGTTGTTTTCACTAATGGGCCACGCGGATTAAATCTCGTAGATTTTCCATCACTTCTCCATTTACCTCCATTTCTTACGATTAGGGACTAATTTAAAGTTTTCAACATTTTTTTGTGGCAGTGGCTGTAGGCATTTTGTGTGGCTATTTGAATCATATACCATCTGATAGAAATATAATTCATCTACAAGAATTTTCTGCGATGGCCTTCAGAATATTTAAGTAGGCACCTACCTAAAAAATGAGCAATAGCGGATGTGTTTCCCATTATTCAAAATATGTTGGCGTTGGCATGGGTAGGAAAATAAAATTCAAAGGAATATGTAATGGTTGGAAGTACAAGAACAATTTTAGGTAATCACATGTGAAAGGAGACAATCATGCAAGTTCTGTAGGACCTTATACCTGTAAATCCATGGATACCTACATACTACATACATAGGGCGGATAGTAGCGCCGGCAGGAGTTTTTTTTCTTGTAAAGCTGGATAGTAGCTGATCTAATTTAGACCAAGCTTTAAAAAAATGGCAGCTTTTCTTGTGTATATTATAAAAACAATGCGTCTTCTCCGCGTTTTAAAAATTTCAAAATCTGCGTCGGGTTCGTGTAAAAAAACTTCGTCGTTTTTATCTAAATTTTTAAAATACCGTGTCTCTTCTGTGTACGTTTAAAAAAGTGGTCTTTTTTATGCAAAATTTTAAAAAAATCTGCGTCGTTTTCGTTTAAATGTTAAAAAAACTGCGTCTCATTTACGTAAATTTTTAAAAAACTGCGTTTTTTGGGTTAAAATTAAAAAACTGCATCACTTTTGTGTAGATTTTGAAAAAACAGCATCTTTTTTATGCACATTTTAAAAATGCCTCTTGTTGGTGAAAATCTTAAAAAAGGCGGTGTATTTTTAAAAATCCTTTGTACCACTAGACCTACCTTCACTGGCCTATGCCTAGTGAAGCTACTGGAACGCGAGTACCGACTTGACAGAATGAAAAATACCGTGGTATAGTGTACTGGAGGAGAGAACACGAACAAATGTAATTAGTCACGTGTGATATTTCCCAGTACAACGTCTCGATCTATCAAGGAAGTCACAAGATTACATTTAATCTTATATGCTTTTTGAATTACCAACATAGCCCCCCTGGTGAATTTCGGCCAAAAATTCTAGTACGTAATACCTACACCACAAAAACTGATTATCTGTTTTTAATTTAGGTGTACAGTTGAGTTAGAGGTGAGATAGTAGTAAAGTAATTGCATATACCTGAAAGTTCTCGATTGGCCGAAATTGAAATTCATAGTGGTAAATTTTTTTCATATTGAGGATTTTGATTTTTTTACGGTAAGAAAAAAAATTGAATCTAGAACGCTTGAAACTTGCTCGTATTTAGTATAATTATGAATGCAGCTAGGATTAATCTTAGGTACATCACGAATGCATGAACAACAATCTTGGATTGTGAGATCTTAACATTTTTCAAGCACTGCATGCCTTAATTGTATGATTTTGAAAATTTAATTTGTTTCACGATTTTTGATTTCGAAAATTTTTAAGCATTTCAAAATGTCTTTTTTTCGACCCTTTTGGAGAATTTCACAATTTCTTATATTGACCAGTTTGAAGCATTTCAAAGTTTGTAATCTAAATATTTTTCAACGTTTCAAAATTTCTTATTTTAGCAGTTTGTAAGCGTTTCAAAATTTCCTGTTTTAGCAATTTGTAAGCGTTTCAAAATTTCCTATTTTAGCAATTTGTAAGCGTTTCAAAATTTCCTATTTTAGCAATTTGTAAGCGTTTCAAAATTTCCTATTTT
>JAAXYX010000390.1:0-41227 GCA_036851915.1 Ptenothrix huangshanensis
TAAATCCTTGCATGAGAAGCGGTGACCTACGACTATTACTTCTAATGAGTCACATTATGTAACAACAGAAATCTTACAATTCTCGCTCTCGTGCTACTGCCGGGTGACAACTCCAGACAATTTTGAATTAATGCCTGTAAATTATTAGAATAATGTGTGCAATTTACGTCCGTTCGTTCCAAAGCCTCTTTAATGGAGTTGATGCCAATTCCAATGTCAGGTCCCATAGTTGATGAGATGGTGTGTGGCGTATTGAGTACATTGGTTGTATTTAAATTACAATTATAATTATTCAGCAGAATTGTATTATTTCATAGTCCTACGTCCCACTCAATAGTGATCGTGGACACTATCCGCCGTCCGGCGTCAACTGCTGCCGTCCTTCTACACAATACCGTATAGAGTATTCCTCTGTCAACAGCATTGAGTGCATTGACGATGAGTGCGAGTGTGTTTGCTAGTAGTTGGTTGTCAGTAGTGTACGTACCTACGTTAGGAGCGTAGGATTACAACCCACGTCCGCATCCACTGTATTCGTATTCACTCGTTGATTCACGGTATTCGTATTCACTATGTAATGTGCAGCTCATAGCCCTGACGTGAGGAGAGTTAAGAGTGAGTATTGTGTGTACTGTGAGAAGATAGCGAACTATAAGTTTCTGCTTCCAACTACCAACTATCTCCTTACAGTGCTTACAATATAGTTTCATTCATTCCCTTTACTCCGTCCGCCGTTGATCATTGATCGTTCCTCTCATATCCTCGTCCTCAGTGACCATTCCATTCAGACTTTTCATCTTTCGTATTCTTTTCCTTTGACTTACCTAAGTTTGTAGCTCCAAGCTGCGTATGCCTGACGCTTCTAGCTATTCTAGCTTACCGATGCAGCACAAAACCTACTAATGCGGTATGTGCTTACATGTTCAACACTCCACTGATCGTGAGGTTTACGTAGCTCATTCAGACATAACGTGAATCAGAAACATTACCACAACGACAACGACAACGACAGCGGCAACCAACGTACCGAGATTGGTACATGCAGACTGCTTGTGAATTTCTAATCAAATCAGTTTTGCTGTCATTTCCCTCTTTCTGTCTCTTGTGTCCCTCTTCCATTGCAGTTATTAGTTATCTTTGTATACTCGGATACTATCTACATGACTATTTATTTATCTACCTAAATATATGTAGCTAGCTCTTCATCCTCCTGCTACCTGGCTTGGATGGACTTTCAATTTTGCAGTTAGTCGGTTCTTGTTTTTCATTGTTGTCACAATCAAATTATTATCGTTGATGGTTGGTTATTGAACGTTGTTGGTGTCGTCAAGTGTGCCTCAAGACTCAGATATTGAACCAATGCACTTACAACGACTGATTTGATGATAAGTACCAGCACCATAGTGTAAGTACTCGTAGCATAATGTCCCATGTCCATTAGTACATCTGCAATTACTATTATTACCTCCACCAGCCACCACCTTCACTGATTGTGATTGAATGGAGTATGATGCACGCAGTAAATATAAATTTTTAGTATTTTAAATTTTTAAAGCCAGAAAGCATATGTATTTTATTTACCTTTTACCAGGTATATGAGTGTAAATTAGGTAGGTTGATTTTTTACATTGTAGAGACAACTAAAATGTGATCACTTCCAGTCTTCGATCTCAGAACGGATCCTTAGGTTTATCATTCCAACTTTTCGGTTAGAAAGTAATCGAACTGTTCTTAAGGTTTGGATGCTGAAAACGAAAATTCATGGGTTAGTTTATGTGCTTGTCAGTTGCTTTAGATTTATGTCAACCTAAGTCATATGTGTTGTAAATTCTTATGTACCTATGTGCACATAAACTGCATTTTCAGAGCATCTTATTTGTTTGGAAAAAATCACGAATTTTATGAATAATGCTTTTTAATCTTTTTTAACGATTGATCAATGATAATAATTGTTGTTATGCGAGACTTAAGATGAATCAATGTGAAAAATATTGTGATATGAAACAGTTTGATCATTTTTGCCCTCGTCATGATGGTTGTGAACAGTAATTATTGGGATGATGGTTGAATTTATTATTGCACAAGTTTGAGAGACAAGCAAGGAGGTGTAATAGCAATTTACATTAAATAAGTAGTAGTTTACCTTTTGGCTCTTTTTTCTGTCTGTCTTCTCCCTCTCTCTCTTTCTAGCTTCGTTTCAAGATAAGCTTTTAAGGCTATACCAGTCACATCACCAGCTAATAATATTTATGGTTAATGTTAATCGTTTGTTCCCTGGATGTGTTTCTACATATGTAAGTACCTGCCAGGACAGCATATTCCTACGGGATACATATATATATATATCTGTACTAGGGTTATCAGAGTTTCCTCAAGGTGGATTCTCCCATCCTGCTTGCCTTTGCCTGTCTGACATACGATAACGAAACGACATGATAGGACAGAGCAGTCTGTGACTATTATGTGGTTAATGGTTAATGCATAATATTATGTAAAATTACCAACCAATATATTTATATACGGTCTACATTCTGTACTCATGTGTAACTATAGATAACTTGAAGTCAAGTCGATCGGAAAAAAGAATTGTAGTAACGAAGCTCAGATATAATAATCGTCACATCCATGCGTCCAAAATAAATATGGATGTTTATTATAGTAATAGATGTAGTGACAATATATTACGTAGATACTTGAGTTATGTGAAGAGTAGAATCAGTGCGACTCATGAGGCGATAGTGAAGTGAAGTAAATTGACGAGTCGTATCTACATGCTCTCTATTGACTGCCACTGCCTTCCTAACAACTCAGTTGAGAGCCATTTAACTACTTATGTATACTAACCGTAAGATTCAAATAGGGATAAAAGAAGAAAAACCGTACGCCATGATTGCTATTATATGTAAGTACTGAATTATAATATGTATAGTAAAGAACATGTGAGGCAGATGTAAATACAGGGAGAGGGACGAGAACGAGGGTTCTCCATTCTCCAGTACGATGACGATGAAGATGCCGAGATTCCACTGGTCACTCAAATCAACTCAATTCATTCTCACGTCAATCCTATGCGTCTCAACAATTTATTTTTGTGTTTATTTTATCGGTGATGTCGCATTACGATAATTCCTATCTGGGCACGAGACGAACGTGAGGTTTAGGTACAAAGGGGGATAAACATGTAACTAAAAACGTCGTCTTCGTCTCGTACACCGCTCTGTACACATGCAGCAATCAAAACACAATTTCTATCTACAATCAGCTACTTTAAGTCGTCCACGATCGTGCATCGTTCAAGGCGTCCTATCCTCAGAGATACATATGATACACCGCAAATAGTTTTAACTTAAACAACACCGATTGTATCATAAAAGCGAATATTTAACATACATTTAAAATTCAAAGTGAATCACATAATATGTATTTGTTGACTGCTTCTTGTGAATGTGTATTAGCTGTGAATTTACAATTTGTGTAATAATTACTGCTTTACATGTGCATTGTTGGACTAGGCCGTAGCAGGAGATATGGAGCGTATATGAGTACATTGGTAGATAACATCTAAGTCTGTAAATTTTATTGTTATTACTTTGTAGCAATTTCATTTAATTCAACATTCGTTTGGTTCGATACATAAATATAAAATAATTGCATGCTGCCTTGATCAGGGATATATGTACATATGAGAGTAGCTTGTGTTGTGTTGTTGTGAGTCCATTGAATGCCGTTTCAAAGTGGTAAGTGGGATATTTATGTGGTGCGTTTTAGTGGGCATTTGATGGCTTGTATCTACTTTTGATTCTGATCATAATTCGTAGGTGGTATAAATATAGACGCCATTAACGAATTTTAACGTGTAAGGAAACAGAAATGATCAGTACGATTGTTTGATGGATCATTCATATGTATGCTTCCAAAAAGGACTTTCTCTTTTGTCGCTCGTTGCACTACTAGTAGTTATGTATTAGCTGGTAGGGACTAGGTGGAAAATACATAAGAGCAGGCTATAGTGAGTAAATAAGCTTAGAGTGGTAGCATACACAGCTCAGTAAAACACACAGGTATAGTGGCAGGCAGTTGAGGTATTCTATTGCTAAAGGTAACTGAAATTATACATAAAGTTCCAATGACGGAGTGTCTAGCGACGAGTCTACACATAAAATATCTTGTAATAAAAACATGAATGTTATACGACCAACTGCATTGTGGACTTGAGTGCGTAAGCTTGTGCTTATTATAGTGATACATGTATGTAGGTGTCTTACAGGTATTGATTGGAGATACAATGATATCACATAATGTACTCAGGCTACCGCGGCGCTGTAACCTAATGGCATGGTGACTGGCTAGGAACGAACAGTAGCATTCATTCTCATCTATTCTCTTGTGACTTGTGTGATTGTGTGCAAGAGTAGTTGCGTATTTTTACTCAATGAATGACTCCACCATACGTACATGAACAGCTTCGAGAGTCAGTCAGTCAGTTACTACTATAAGCCGATACCGACCTGCTATATACCTACCTACTATTATGTAGCACACATGCAAAAGTAGATGATGAGCGAGAAGGTGATTCTGTGTCCGTAGAATCACAATGTTGTCCTTCGCAGCATCCAATTATTTAACAATGTACATGCCATTCTAATTATTAGATTTATCCACATGCCTTCGCATGTAACATGTCTTGAACCGCCTAACAGTTCATCAAGTAGTTGGAAAAACAGATCGCTCCTTCGTGTTGCAGTTTTGTGTATGTAGGTTAGTGATAGTCGCATCTCATGAGTCAAAGGAATTACACATAAGCTATTATGGCTGTCATGGCTGGGTGAGGGAAATATTTTTTACCTCAATATTTTTTTCTCAATGGATGCAACAGAATGAATTGCGACTAATTATAATGGTCAGTGGTATATTCCGCATTTTGTCAATTCAAGTTTCCGTCAGTCTATCAAACACCTCAGGTTTGGAGGATCATCTTGAATTCTGACAATGACAGTTCTTTGTAATTGTAATACCTGCACATACTATGTCGTGTCCCGGGTCGAAGTATCGTCGGTGAAGATTTGAGAGTAGAATATTTTTGAGATTTTTGAAAATGAAAAGAGCATAGGTGTATTTAAGAGTGAGACAAGACAAGACACTAGACATTGTTGGTTGGTGTTTGTGTTTAGCAGGGACCTCTGTGACTGGGTATAGGTGGGAAAGTGGAGTGAGCTGGTGAATAAGGAAGAGACGAAACCGGGTTAGGAGAGAAGGAGAGACAGGGCTGGAGATAATGGAGGGACATGGAAGTGACGAGAGAGTGAGACAAGGATGAGTAGGAGCGATAGACTGAAGGAAGTGTGAGTTTAAACGGTATATAAATAAATTGAATTAATGAAAATGTGTAAATGTTCTGTATAAGCTATGTAATTAAGGAGTGCTGAGTGCAAATATCCTGTGAATGAAGGATTAGATACCAGTCTGTCCATGACTTCTCTCTAAAGATGTGATCCGACTCACGATGAGTGTTGGTTGGCTTTAATAGCTTTTAATTTATTCGTCCTGCCTGCGTCCACTTTGGTTTGGTTTGGTTGGATGGGACCACGAGGCCTTCACTGTGTGCCAAGAACTAATCTTCTGACGATGACTATCGTAATTACATATTATAATATTATTACTCGGGCTATTATGATTTTCATACGGGGCCAGAAGATGAGCGAGAGTGGAGAGTGAGCGTTTGTGTCCGTCAGTGTGTTTGTCTGTGGTATGTGTGGGTACTACGGTCGGTACTCAATTGGTGAATATTTAGTGAAACGTGTGTGTAGCTGAGTTGGTGACTGTGTGTGTTTGCGTGTGGATGTTTTCCTAGTCAGAGGGTCATACGTACATTTGTTGATAATAGATTTGTTGAAGAGTAGGGAAGCGGGAGCATTTTGGTTAAAGTTGAAGGAAAGATGCTGCTGTTATCGTTTCTTCTCTGGCCTGTTGTGTTCCATGCCTTGATAGGAGGGCAGTGGTGGTGGTTGCAGTCGTTGGAAGGTAGTCGTGTTGATGTTGCTGGTAATGTTGGTTGTGGAACTTGCGTTCTGCTCAGTGCTCATGAGACTGGATGTGGATGCTGTGAATGCTTTGATGGCTTCAGTTGGAGTTTCAGGATCAGAGTTGAAACTGAAGACACCCCTGGAATAAGTTGGCAGATGAACTCTTCCTTTCTTGAGGTCATTTCGCAAGTGTCAAATTTTTTCCACAGAGCGGCTTTCATGGCTCAACTCTCAACTCCATTCCATAGCTCTCGTCTCAACCCTTTCCCTTGACTACATTATAATATCATGTTCAAAACCATAATTCTCATGCTCGGCTTCCAATGGGTTTATGATAAAAGAGCGATAAGCACGAGCTTCATTGTTGATGCTTCAACAACTAGAAGCTCACTCTGATAGCGCACACACATCCTCAAATACACACTTGCATGCATATCCACGCCGATCATACGTATAGATCGGGAAACTACATAAGAACGTAACCTACCTAACTACCTGCCCTCAGTCCGTATGCATGTAGGAATTCCTATCAAGGTTTGTATACACATGATCAACAGCAACCATCATCAAGCCATGGACAATGGCTTGGACTCAAGTGTGCTGTATTAACTAATAGTAACTGCTAATTTCTATTTCTACTTACGCTGGTAATCATGAACTCTCCGAGAGTCAATATATGCTCAGTTTATTTTTTATGACATCCGACTTGCGATAAACTAGTCAAATTGTTCTATTTTCTTTCATTGTCTTGCTTGTTTATTGTAGTCAGTACACATCACATATCTATCGCTCGCTCCTCGCTTGCTTACTCTCAGTGTCTCTACCTACTTGCACTCGCACTCGCACTCGTACTTCCACAGGCATACTAATCATAACTACACAATTGACGTTGACTGTTGGCAGTATTTGTCAGAGACTTTTCCCCTTTATACTCATCACTATTGAACAGGTCACTATTTGGGCAATCCTATTATTAGATGGATCTAGTTGGTGCATGGCTTTTGGTCATTTGTCATTCTTTTTATTATTAGCTTTTTGTTTTTTCACTTGAGTGGCTACTTTACTGCCTATCTTTATCTGTGTATCTGTATTTTGATGTGGTTCAACGAAATCGTATGTATCGCACTCGCATCGAAGGCAAATTGAATTCAATAGAATTTCTGCAATTCAATAGAATCCTAGATTTTCAAAGGTCCTTTGTTTGTGCAATTTGCGTGCGAGCACAATAGATACAATTATTTCCACGTTTTCAGCCAAGCTTATTTTGAAATTGTTCATCACCTTTTGTATTTGCTCTGGGATAATGTGCCAGGATTTTGATGACGAGCACTACGCCAGATTTGGAACTACGTGAAATGCAGAGCGTCTAGTATGAAATTCAAAGGAATTATGCGTAGAATAATTATGTACGCCAAGTCAAGTTAAAATGAAATTATACAATGAGATGCAGAGATTGTAAAGTGAGATGAATAGTTTTTTGTCTGAGGATGGGGTACGTTGAGTTCATAGTAGGATATGTTACGTATGTGAGAATTTGAGTTGGAACAGGATAAATTGAATATAGAATTAAAAATTAGAGTGGAAATGTGTGTAGTGAGGGAAGGGTATTGCATTCGAAGTTGGACTGGTGGTGGACACGGAACGGTGAGGCTAGGAAAATCTGGTGCTAGATGTTTGATGGGCTGCTGAATGTGTGTGGATTATGGATAGAGGGATAGAGGATGGATGGTGTGTAAGCGAGTATGTAGGCAGAGATAATAGTTTGTGTAGATGTCCTAGGGTAGGTACTTATGGGATTGAATGAAAGATTATTTGAGATTTTTTTGGGAGGAGGATGGAGTCTGACACGACATATTTAAAGACAAGAGGATTGATGAGCGATGGTCTGCAAGGTAAGTGTTTATGGATTAGATATTAGGATGTGTGGATGAGTAGAAAGAGCGTCTGCTAGGAACAAGATTGATTTTCGTCTCCTTAGACTTGGTGCGGTTGAAAAGAGTAAGAGAGAGAGAGAGAGAGAGAGAGAGAGAGACGGACCAAGAGAAGAAGTGATGCTATGGATGGACAAGAGAGAAAGGGTGTGACAGGAGTCGTTATATGGAGATGGGCTGGGATATTAAGCTTGTCTTAATAGGTGTGCAAGAGAATGTAAAGTTTATTCTACATGTTCGAGATGATGAGTAGTGCGTTGGTGTTGGCGACGCTGAATCTTCATTCATATGAAGGGCGTGTTTCATTCAGCCAGAGGTTCGTGAGTGAGTTGGCGTGGTGTCGCTCTGGCGTCGATCCTCATTGCCGCCGGTGATGGGAGCAGAATTTTCGATGAAAACGGATGGTGTGGGGTGGGAATGGGAATGAATGTAGAGAGGAGAGGAGAGGATACTAGAGAATAGTAGTTATTCCATGTGTTTCAACGTGTTATGGTACGTCGAGTGTAGAGTGTACAGGATGAAAGGATGATCCTTTTGGTCCTGGCCAAGTGGCCAGAAAACTAGGAACGAGGAACGAGCAAGCAAGTATGCAGCCTCGACTTGAAGACCAAATCTTCCCTTGAGTTGTGCTCTCTGTTGATCGTTCGTGCTCGTTGTCGATCCCCTTATTTCCCCATTCAGCCCATTCAGTCCTAGTCTCACGGCAGATGCTAAGCAGTAAAGTTGGTTGAGAAAAAATATTGTCTACATAGTCACCTTGTTGAAGTTAGGAAGTTACGAAGGAGCAAGAGCAAGGAGCAACAGGATAGAGCTTTAAGCACTTACACATTCAGACAAGTTTTCATCTGTACATTTGCTCACTCGGCTCCTCGTAAAACCTCTTTTCTTTCTCTGTGCATGTGTCTGCTCCTCGTCCTCATCCTCACTGACTCTCTTCGCTCCGTTCACTCTTTCTGTTTCTCTTGCTGTCTCTCTTTCTTACGTGTCCTATTCAGCTGGTTGTGTTCATGTGAAATTGCTGAGCGCCAACAAGCCTACTTGTTGGTTCCGTCACATTTGTGTCCTAGGCTCTCCGTCGGTAATGTGTACCATTGAAAAGTTACTGGTGGGCAATCTGCAGGTTCGTACACATCCTTACATGATTACCTCTACCACATACAATTCGCAATCCGACTTCGCATTCACTGCTTTTACCTCATTCAGCGCATTTACCGCATTCACTGTCATTACTCAACTGCTCTGTCTCATCCACGGACATGCACTCATTAGACAGATAGTCACAGTGATTCAGAGAGCGAGTGTGCCTGGAACGCGTAAGGAGTGAGGCAGTGCACAGGTTCAGTTGGGTCTCCGTGGATCCATGAACCTTGGAGGGACATGGTGAGGACTTGTGCGTGTACTGACGAGTAGCTACATAAGGATGTGTGTGCGTAGGATGTGGAGTGTGAATGGGTAATTGAATGAGAATATCAAAGTTTGGAATTGAAAATGGAACTGTTGTTTTTATGTTGCAGATTTTGGAGGGAGACGAGGGCCATGGGTGGGGATCAGTCAAGTCAAGAATGAAAGACAGGTTTAAAATTAGAAAAGAACTGGTGATGAGAGCAATGATTGCTCTAACGAATTTCAAAATGGATAGAGGTGGTGACAGTTTGCTGTAGCTCGAGACACTCGAGAGTTGTTGAAGTTTTGAATGTTTTGGAGGCGAAGTGACAGTGAGATTTGGAAGATGACGGTGTTGGAACTTCAGTGAGAAGTCGTCGTGTGGCTGTTCAAGTTGATTAAGGTTGAGTTGAATTGTCGTGAGTGGTGAGAGAGACAGTGATGGCTCAGAATGGATTTACCCGCCGTTCAAGTACAGCAGCGACGCGAACTTACCCGGGAACCGCGTCTCGCCTCGTGGGAGCTCCGTTGGTGGGGACTCCGTCGTCGAGGAGCACCTCGAGTGGGGGCAGTGAGCCGACTGTATTCGTGAGACCGTTGTCCCTCTCCCAACTCGCCCCAGTCCATGCGGTGGGGGGACCTTCGAGTGATGGACGAGCACCGACACCACCTGCTCGGCCGATCTCGTTGGACCAGCCGCGTCCCAGTTCAGAGAGGCATAGGAACTTGTATTTGGGTGCCCCGATCCTCCAGCATCACAGTGGAGCGAATAGCTCAAGCACGAAGAACCGTATAGACTCAAGTGTAACTGCTGCGGAGCAAGTGAGACTTCCGTCTAATGTGCGGAAGAAAGCGAAAAATACTAGTGATACAAGTAGTCAGGGTGAAGTGGTGACCACTCAACCAACGAAGAGATCTTTGTTAGGTGACTCAGTGGACAGTGGTGGTAAAGTCAAGTTGGCCGAGTCGTCAATAGTGTGTCCTTACTGTCGAAAGTGCCGGTGTGAGGCTTGTGCGACACCCCGACCACTCCCTTCCCGATGGATATGCTCCAAGAGCATTCACTGTGGACCCGAACCTTTACTTGACTACTTGACCTGCCTGTGCTGCGTGAAAGCCATCTTCTACCACTGTGGCAAGAACCACGAACCCGACGGTGGAGTCTTGTGCGCGGACAAACCCTGTTCATGTGCCCCGCATCGGAAGTTCTGGCGTTGGGGCTGTATGAGCGCCATGTCTCTTCTGTTACCTTGTTTGTGTTTGTACTGGCCCTGTAAGGGATGCATACACGTGGCCGAGAAGACGTACCAAAGGTACCACAATAATGGATGCACTTGCCGTCCGCCTGGATGTGGCAACTCGAGAGACGGAGTCGCTGACACTTCAGAGGACGAAGATCGTGCGTCGAGTCATTTCAGTCATCCTCCTGCGGTGACTGCTAGAATTGGAAGCAACAAGTTATTACCGTCGGACTGATTTCTAGCTACGGCGACCGCTGCGGCCTAGAGTCACATCGATTCGATGAATGGTGGTTGGTGGTGAAACTGAATCGTGAATGTGGAAGCAAGAAGATTGAAGTCAGACTCGCTTTTATTTGTTTGCTACAGAAGTTGAAGGAGAGACAATCGGGTTTTTGTTTGTTTTGATCGAAACGATTGAAAGGATTGGAAGGATTGAAGCCAACAGAAACGATACAGTGACCGACTGTGCGGCTGCGGATAAAAGATATATTATACAAATAACATAATTTTACTCTAGGTTACATTTGTGAGTAGTTAGTTGGTTCTAATCTACTCACAGAACGAATACGAGTAGAAAAAATCAATATGTCAAGACTGATTATTGATCATGATCATTTTGAAATTAGTTTGCTGAGAATTGTGAACTGAATGAGACGAAGAGGTATGATACTGAATATTCCAAAGAAGTACAGTTACTCGCCAAGAAATTCATTAATATTGCCTTCTCATCAGTGTTTTTATAATACTAAATACGTACACACACACACACCACCACACACAACTACATCCATACATAGCCTACACACGTACATGAACGCATGTACACATCTTCTATCTGTAGAACTGTAGACATACCTATAGTACATACACATGCATGTACCCACATACAGTTACAGTTACTATGCCCCTATCTATATATATTACTATTATACTCTGTGCAAGATGAATTTGTTATAATTATCGCAGTCTTAATCCATAGCACATCCATCAGTGCTCCTCTTCCAAATGCTCAAGTGTGTAGCTGTATCATAAAATATATTTAATCGTATCTATGCGTATTACATGGATGGAGGTTGGGTCATGAGATCACACAGTGGAGCTCCAGCGGCAGCAAGCGACATGCCAAGGAAACTTGCCATTCTCTCTGTTCAGCTCATTCAATCCATGAGTCTTACTTTAACTCGACTTTTTTTGTTTTTTACTTTTAATTTTTGTTATTATGTGCCCGCAAAAAACACAAACAAATGTACCCTTGGCGTGTCCACGTTTTTGCTGCCTTGCTGTCTTTGTATCTCCAGTGTGTCGCTCCCATTGCTCACATACATCAAACTAAGTCGCTAGTCACATTTCCATGCATAATGTTTTACCTTGGATAATGTTTAAAGCTTGGGCACTGCATTGTTAGATAAAACTTGCGCCTTTGATAAATGGGAAAAGAATAAAGGTGTACAGAAATTGAATGTGAGCTAAACGCAAGAAAGAAAGAGAAAGGGAGTTGGATGAGTCTTTTCCTTTTACAATACTCCAGGCACACAGCAGTCCTGCGGGTCAGCTGCTCATTCAGCCGATGAACAGGTTTTACACTTAAGACCCTTTCATATCGCCATATCATCATATCCTCATATGCACTGCTACCACCAAGCAGTATTACCGAGAGAACCACAGAACGAGAGACAGAAATAGGGAACACGGAAACAAGGCTTGGCCATATGGTAATCATGAAGAGACTGCTCGAGGAAAGGGACTCAAACCAGAAAGGAAGCAAGCAAGCAAGGGTGCTTGTCAGATCAAGGGCCCACTGAGAGGATCTGGTTTTTCCTTCTTAACACATTTTTCTTAAGGGGGCTTCATTAAGCTTCAGCCAGCAGTCCATAAACTCATCGCCACACGGCCGCACGTTCACATCCCTTCAACAAAATGAGTCAAAATGCCCAATAAACACATATATCCTCCTTGCATTTACTTTCCCATCCATGATTTGTCTGCAGATTAAGAAACATATGCGTACACTTCCGGTCTTCTCCCACATTCTACATTCGACTTACTCAAGACAATCACATTCACTTGTGTCGACACTAAATCCAAACTCCATACTCAGTCACTCCATCCCGCTACATTTTGACCACACAGTTCAACTCCCATTCCCTCCTCTACCTATTTCCCTATCTCCACTTAACTCAATTCACATTTCCATCCTACACGTCATCTTCACCACATTTTGCATCCTCATCGAAATCTTTTCACTTCCACATATATCTTTATTGTCATCTCCTTCACGTACGACCCTTCTTGCTCAATATAAACTTGTGCACACGACATTTCATTTCATTATTTTCCTCACTCTACATTGCAAAAGCTACGTCCCTCCAGTTTTCTCATAAACAACCCGAATGCCTTGCATACGACTGCCTATTACTACATACCCTTATTATTATTACGAGCAAACAATCGACAAACATGGGCAGTTAAAGAATTCAATGAATCTTGATGTTGTTGAAAAATATACATGCATTGAAAATGCGCAAGTAGAATCGTTAGATACAACAGCTTTACCGCTGACAATGTCATTTTCTTCCATGACATTCTTACACACGGCAAGTGTAGTCAACTACTTATTCCAAGCACAAAGTCCACGAGGAAGTTCAAAAGGAGATTTGTTGCGGATGTGAGCAGAGGCTAGAGAGAGAGGGAGAGAGAGAGAAAGAACAACTTTTAATTTTTCGGATGTACTGATCTTGAGCGATTGGCGAGAACCCAATTTCTGTAACGTGTGAAAAGGACATGTTTCACAGAATCGGAATATGCGGTATACGTTGTCCTCATGGCTTGTCCAATCCTAAGCTCATTCATCTGTAAATGAATGAAATAAAGAGAGTTTATATTTCTTTTCCAGTTCGTACAGAAATTCTAAGCCGACCGTCCAAAATGCTGAACTGCTCCTGGCCAAAAGTTCTCCATTTATCTAACAGTAACAGGGATGTGGCTTAAAACAGATCCTTCCAGAGGGCTCCATGGAGCTCCAAGAAAAATCAAATGACAGCTGCAAACTCCCACTCACTCTATTACTCTCGTCCTTTTTCCTCCCAAGAAACTATCAGGTTCTTCTTTTCCTTTTCTTCGTTCCAAACAGCTACGTACAACACAACACACATACTCACAGCTCCAAGGAAATTGAACCTGCAACTTGGCTCGACCAGACCCCGTGTGTGCATACGTATGTTGTCATTTATACCGGCTCATATAAAATTACTTCTTAGAACCTCTTTTTCTTCGCAACAAACACGACAGAACGATTACATTTTTATTTCCTCCAATCCTTCGTTACATCTTCCTTGTTTCAACATGTTTCCTCCAGCGGACAATTTGGGGACGGTGATCGAAAATGTTGATGCAGTTCAAGAAGCGGGAAAAAAATAATTAATTGTAAAATTGAGAAAAAACACTATTTCATATTTGATGGTTGAAAAGTGGACTTGCAAATAACAAATAGCCATCGCTCTTCCTTCCAGTATTTTATTTTCACTGCAATATTTGTTTTATATTTACTTAATGCTTTAGGTTACAAGGAGTATGTGTTGACGACCAGGTTAACAGAAGTATAGCTGGTAGTAAGTTTCAATTACCTTTTCCTCCCTCCTACCCACGAGTGGCATAGGATCACAATGCTCTTTTAAGCATGTGATGTTTAGATGTGGATTAGGATCTGGATACGATTGTTAAGAAGTGTGCAGAATGGCTTGCAGGATGGATGGTGCTGGTAGAGGAGGAAGTTGGTCTGTTTGAGAGATTTGTCGCATGGATGGATATTATAATACGTGAATGATTTGAGACTGAAATTGAGGCAATGAGGCATAATTATAGAAAGAGCGGATAGATGCAGATACAGATACTGATAAATGGGTAGTAATATAGGAAGGAGTGAAGGCAAAGACGAGGACGAGGGATACGCGAGGAAAAGAGAGAAAATGTTTTAATGAATGAAACGGTGAAGTGAGCCGAGAATTGAGTCTTTGTGTTAGTGTGGGTGGGAGGTTATGATAGAGGTAGGAAGTAAGACAAGACAAGCAAGCGCTACGCCGGAATAACGACATGTTATACAAGAGCTGCCAAGAGCTTGGCCTATTTATGGAATTGAGAGTTTGTCGCCAGGCAAACTCCTAACATTTTTAGCTATAAGGCCCTTCACAAGCCCATACAAACAGATGATGATGGATCTCTCTCCCCGTACGAAGGCTGTGCACAGTTTCCGTTCTAAATGTTTTCCATGAGCTGTGTAAATGAAACTTTTGAGATTTTTTTACCTTCTTCGTATTCGCTGACTGTTCTTATTCTTGTGATTCTTCTCCTTTTTCGTGGTGTATAATAGCTCATCTTGGTCTCTCCATCTCTTTTAAATAGTCAACGGTCGATCCCCAGGGCTCTGGTCAGATATGGAGAGGTGATCGTTGTTGATATTCCAGATAGAAGAGGAGTCATTGTTACCTTGTACGGTGACAAGGAGCCACCATTTTTACCGCAGCTGGATATGAACCACAATCGTAAAAAGTTACAAACTTGAAAAGCTGTTTCGAAATAAAATTTTTGAATATAAAAAGGAATTCTGAAACACCGGGAGGGTTTTGAACGTAGTTGGAAGGCTATTTGGAGGATGGAAGTATACTTGAACGTCTCAAAAGGCTCAAAACTCATTTCCTCTCTCTCTCTCTCTCTTGATCTTTTTTCAGGTCACGTGTAAGTCGCTGGGTACGACTCTAGTCTCTCTTTCGAACAGTACAGTATTCACTTGGAACAGTGAGATTGTCAATTTTGTTTAAATATTTTAGGTGTGTCAACTCTGACCTTGACCCGCCCTCCACCAAAAGGATCCGAAGCTTGTGTCTAACATGTTACTCACGACCAGTAAGGAGCCCAGACTTGCATAGCATGCTCGCATAGCACACAATGGAGCGAATGAGTGAATGTGACTGTAGTCTGAACGGATAATCATTGTCAGAGTCTGTGTTGTTGTAAGGTATACCGTATAGTGCGGTGATGTACAGCGTACGCGTAAGTGACTGTTGCTCTGGCTGCATGTGAGGAAGAACATGAGAGAAGAAGACTAGTTGTGTCACAACAATAATTGTAAAAGGAATACGCGTATGGTACAGCTCGAAACGACCAAGAACGAAGAATAACAATTTTCTTGTAAGTAAAGCATGTTTGAGGCAACAATACAGGATTTTGTGCAGTGAGGATAGTGAAGCTTCGGAGCTAGAGTGAAGGCGAGGATATGACCAACCACGTATAATAATAATATATGATATAGGTAAAAAGTAGCTTGGCTGAGTTACCCCTGTCTGTAGAAAGTTTAATTGGCAAAGGAGTACTTTTGTGCGAAAAGAAGTGTTGTATAGTGGGCCAGAACGGCGCCGAGGAACCCGTATGAGGCGTAGGTAAATTTACCTGATCTGTGAGAGATGAGAGAGAAAAATTTCCACATGGGTGTGACAACCCGTCTGCAACAATACAAGGAAAAAATGATCCTTTCGCATCTCATTAGCTGAGTCAAGTCGTTTCGTGAAGTGGACGCAGTTGTTGATGAAACTGAGTGTGGACCTCGCCTTCATCTTTAATGTTATAGTACAAGGTGCGACTATGTGCCTGACTCGATATTACTGCTGGGTTGACGGGAGCAGCAAGAAAATAAGACAGATAGGGCAAGGCAGAAACAGAAAGATTCAGAGAGAGAAAGAGAGAGAGAACTTAACTTACCTTAACTTAGTTTGGTAGGGACCCGGGACTCAAATAGAGCTAGAAAAATATCGAAGACAAACCATGGATGGATGGACCACTGAGGTGTAGGAGGACAGGTGGAACACAGCCAGAACAATGGGGTTGGGGCAATCGGCAAGGGTGGATCAGGATAGGTTTTTAAAGCTTCTTATCATAAATGGATGGCAGTAGGGAAGCAGTCGTCATGGGGCTACCTGAATTGAATTCACCAAACACCAAAGATGCAGACAAACTTGATGTGGCTCTGTCTGTGAGTGATTAAGGGACACTCCCTTGAGATCTTGTACAATCATAAAATAAATCTCTTCCATTCAGCCTAGAGCACACTGGCAGCCACACAGACACACAACCACTCATTCCACACGCATGCATGCGAAGGGTACTTCTTCCTTAGCTCAACTAGCCAACATGCAGATCAAACTATCGTCAGCGGTATCAGTAAGCATAGTGTCTAGAATACGAAATGAACGTGTTCTGCTTACTGGGTCAGCGGTAGGATAATTCATCCGACCTTGTATGGAATGTTGCAGCTAACAGCCCTCAGGACTTTGCGAATCATTTTGCCGTCTTTCACAACTCCTATCGCTCCAATATTTTCCACAGATTCTTTCACAAACTTGCATTCATATTGCCATATCACGCGTCCCGTACATGCTTAATTTCATTTCATTCCTACAACTACAACTCAAGCTGCGGATAGTGACTGCACTGCATACATATTCTCATATTTCTCTCCTACCAACTTATCATAGACGCTCTATACTCACCAAGTAATCTTAGGAGGTTGGCTGATTGGATGACGCTAGTCCGGAGATCTACACAGACAAACATCTTGCATTGTAATATCTTTACGGATCAAATTACATTCAATTTCAATCATTCAACTCTGGGCGGATTTGATTATTTCCAACACACTACGACTATTCCCTTCGTCTCAATCGTCAATCAGCAGTCCATTCAGTCGTCTCATCAGCCTCATGCCAAGCCACCAATATGGCAGTATGTAACCAACCAAATGATTTTGGATTTGACTGACGATGAGCAATTTGAACATTCTGCATACAGATTCACAAATTTCTTTCATCTGACATATTTAAATACGCAGGATGAGATTACATACTTGCATAATTGTCTACGGTAAATACAGCTATACTACCACAAAATTTAAGTTCGTTTTTTGATCGTCCAAATCATGTGATTACCCATCGTACAATCTTTCTGCATATTTTCATACTAAAATTTTAAGTTACTGATTGCATTACAATTTATTGCAAACTTCAGTACAAAGTACAACAGCACGACAACCACTGATGAAAATGCCTAACTTTATGGTCTTAAACTTCAACTTTACCGCTTTCAAAAAGGCGCCACAGTTGAATACATTTAAATTTGTAAAGTCGGCGGGTACCTTGCATTTATTGCATGCGATATTAAAACTAAAACTGTGTACAACTGTAGATACGAGATATCTCAAAATGGGAACTAATTGTAAGTTAAGTTAGTTAATATTGGTAGTGGATTATCAGTTCCAGCCCAGATTTCTTGAAAATTAATTTTATTCGCAGTCATTTATTCGTATTGGTCTGCACTAGTGGTAGCAGCCTGCTGATTAGAGCTAATAGTGGAGAGTTGAAAGTTAACTAAGAGATTGAGAAGTCTGAGTTTTGAAAACAACTAAAATGAAGCTAAATTTTGGTCGTATCCATCGGTCCGCTACGTCAATATCGCGATTTTCGACTTCATCAGTAATTCGTGGAACAGTTGACACAAGATTCAAGAATGTCAACACGTTGTCCTTTGGTCAGCCAACGTTCAAATCTCATCCGGAGTTTTTTAAAGCCGAAAATGATGTAATAGCCTTTAAACTGTATACTTTTGAAATATTGTTTAAAATTAGTTTAGTTTTGTAGTTATATTGTTGAATTGATCATGTTTGGAGCTTTAGGAAGTTAATTTAATTAATTTACAGTGCAGTAATGGATTGGTGATATGAGATATCTTCAAGTATTTGTACGTGTGTTTAGGAATTATATTTTCTATAGAGTCAGAATTGGGAGACATTTTCGTATGTTTTTAAATTGAACTCAAACGTCCCAAAAAATGAGAACTTTTTGATTTCCGGTTCCGTAAACTGATGTTTTGTCTCCATAAACTATAAGTAATTATTTGGTACTTCCATTGTGACTGCATTTATCCCTACCGAACATAAAAATGTGATTTATATTCGATATGTATTACTTTGTAAATAAAAAAGTATTATGGGAGTCTTTTCAATAGGATTTCCCCAANGTACTTCCATTGTGACTGCATTTATCCCTACCGAACATAAAAATGTGATTTATATTCGATATGTATTACTTTGTAAATAAAAAAGTATTATGGGAGTCTTTTCAATAGGATTTCCCCAAGGTGATATCTAGTCTAGTCATAGGATTTAACAAAAAGTACACCTAGTTGAGGGAACTTCTCATATTTAAACTTTTCTCGATACAAAATATGTCTTATTATGTTAAGGTTTATACGTTTCTTATGTCGATACCAATTTAGAGAATTTAGGGTAAAAATATAAGGTATTTAGAGTAACCGAAGTGCGTTTCGAATTAATTTAAGTATGCGCGTGTTGACTAAATTACATTCATTAATTACAGTTTTTCAACTGAAAAATATTGCATTATATAGAAAAACTAAATTTTTAATAAGGCTCAATGAATTAAATACTTTTTTCTCCCCTTCAGATACTCCCCGGAGTAACACGGAACGAGTTCAAACATAGACGAAAAACTTTAGTAAATATAGCAGCAGAAGTCGCTTCAAAAAGGAATGAAAAACATAAGGATTTCCAGCATATGATCGTAATACCTTCAGCAACCAAACAGTACATGTCAGAGAACATCCCTTATCCTTTTAGACAAAACTCTAATTTTTTTTACCTCAGCGGAAGCTATGACAATGATGCTTTCCTTCTACTAATTTCAACGCCGCAAGAGCAAAAACACATTATGTTTCTGGGTGATCCTGATCCGGTCGGGGATCTATGGGATGGACCTAAAACTTCCCCTAAAGCTGCTGTAGAGTACTTTGGTTTTGACGAAGCATTTTTAGCTTCAGAATTTCCAACTTTTTTGAAACATTTTTATCATCCGGAAAAAAATATTATGGTTTGGTGTGAAGATAGGAATTTCGTCACTAAAGGTATAAAGGACATTGTTAATATGGAAATTCAGTATATGGAGAATCCTAAGTCAATTTTGGACAATCTACGCGTAACTAAATCTGATGCTGAAATAAAACTCATGGAAACGACGTGTCGAATAGCATCAGAATCGTTTCAGCAAACTTTACTATTCTGTGGCGAAAATGCTGAAACCGAGTCACGCCCAATAACTGAACATCAGATATGGGCAAAAATGGATTATGAGTGCCGCATCCGAGGGGCGGAACGACTTGCTTATCCTCCTGTGGTAGCTTCGGGATCCAGGGCTAACATAATACATTATGTTTTCAACGCAAATAAATGCCTTCCGGAAGAAATGGTTCTTGTTGACGCTGGGTGCGAATTCTTCGGGTATTGCAGTGATATCACCAGAACTTGGCCAGTCGGTGGAAAATTTCTTAATGATCACCAAAGAAGTTTATATCAAATGATGTTGGAACTTCAGTGTGATGTAATCAAGATGGTGAATCCTGAAACAACATTAGATCGATTGTTTCGAGCGATGGGCCCAAAATTGCTTAAAGGCTTACAAGAACTCGGGATCATCAGTCAGTCAACAGATTTCAGTGCTAAAAATTACTCTGATATTGCCCTAAGATTTTGTCCCCATCATGTAAGTCATTACCTTGGTATGGACGTTCATGACACCCCTTCAGTCAGTAGGAATGTATCATTAATTCCAGGAATGGTCATAACGGTAGAACCTGGAATTTACGTGAGATCGACATCTAACCAGAAAGAATTTTTAACAAAAGTTGGCCTGGAATTCGATGGGATTGCTATTCGAATTGAAGACGACGTTTTGGTAACACAGTCCGGAAGTAGGGTTTTGACCGAAGATTGTCCCAAAACAATAGAAGATATAGAATTGTGGACAGGTAAAGGTGTCCGATCTAGAAAGCTCAGTAGTAATAAGTAGTTACAATAGCTATATAAATAAGTACGTTTAATTATTGCGAAACTTTGAATCTTGAATACTCTGCTTCTTCTGATATTCTGAAAGCAAGGCATAGTGGAAAACACTATTTGTATGAATTGCTGATCGTTTTAAATAAATGAGTTATGACAATTCGGTAAAACCATCGGTTTTATTTTCATAAACGCTGTATTTATATTTTTTGTCTATTAAGCTCAGCTGAACTGAGTGCTTTATTTGTAAACCTACGAAGTATACACTCAGATATGGAACTATATGCATCCAAACGTAGCTCTAAGATAGTAATGATTACAACTAATGGTTAAATAAAATATGGAATTTATTTCGATTAAAATTAACGAGAACTAACTCCGCATTGTATCATATAGTTTATATGGGAATGAAGAACAGTGATCAAGTATTTAAACTCTGGTTCAGTATTTAAACAAAGATTTGGTCGTCTATGTTGGCTCGTATGCAGACAAGACACAACAGATAGACCACTTTCTAGAACAATAATCTTATAATATTACGTATACAAGACATAATTAACGTGAGTAATTTAAAATCGGCATATTGTATAGGCTTAGGGATAAAAGGTTTAACAGTAGTTATTTTTTGCTTCTTAAGAAGTTCATACACTTGACTACATGCAGTATGAATATTGCTCAAAGCTGCAACTTGACATATTGTGTCTGGAAAAATGAAATGCACAGCCCATGATAATAATGTTTTAATTCAGTTTCGTTGCAGAGAAAATCTTATGCTCCTCCACCCTTAGCATCGAAACCTTTGAAAGTTATTCTAAAATTAAAGCAGAAAAATTGAGCTTTCATCACCACCTAAAAGTAACCAATTTCTACCACTCTAATTTTTCTGGGTATTGGCCGGACAAGCAGGCAAAACAATGTCCAATCTTCTTTGGGTCTTTCTCACGTATGGAATAAGTTACAGCACTGTTGAGACCTCCAATGGAAAGGTAAACCAAGCTGTCAGCACCTAATAGCCAAGAAAATGAGTTAGAAATTATGTATGATCATATTAAAACCAGGTGCGGCTGGGGCAAAATAACTTTAATTTTTGTTCTTACCAACAGCTTCAGCTAATTCAGGGGGGTCTAACTTGTTGGCAATGAGCTCCTCCCTTGTTGGGATGTTGATGCCCATGTAGCACGGATATTTGATAGGAGGTGACGCTACCCTGATGTGTACCTGGAGAAACGAGAGAAAAAATTCCCGGGTCAGCAATTTGGTTTTTGTTAGGTTAGTTTGACTGTACTTGTGAACTTTAGAAAAAAAGTTACCTCTTTAGCTCCAGCGTCGCGGAGAAGTTTAATAATTGGTCCAATAGTATTTCCTCGTACGATCGAGTCGTCAATCAAAACAATTTTCTTTCCATAAACGTTGTCTAGTAGAGCCCCGAACTTCTTAGCGACCCCAAGCTGCCTTAAACGAGTTGAAGGTTGAATGAATGTACGTCCGACGTATCGGTTTTTGCATAGCACTTCAGCAAAGGGTATTCCCGACTGCCGGGAATATCCATGAGCAGCAGCTGTTCCAGACTCCGGAACGGAACTGACAATGTCAGCATCACATGGAGCTTCTTTGGCTAGCTCTCTTCCACACTGCATCCGGACGGAATACACGCCTTGTCCTGGAAATATAGGGTCCTGGTGCATTTGGCCCTTTGTTTTGTCCTTTCTCTCTATCTTTCTCTCTCACATTCATACGCAAGGCTCAGAAAATTGTGTTGCAAGTATTTACGTGGAAGAAAGGAATTAAGAGGAACTCACCCTCAAAAATTGAATCGGGACGGGCAAAGTAAACGTATTCGAATATGCAGAAAGCTGGAAGTTTGTCTTCGGGCCTCTCAACTATCCCGATACTTTTGACACCATGTTTCGTCAGCTCAACAATCTCGCCAGGTTCTACCTCGCGTAAATACCGAGCTCCGATGGCCAAAAAGCCAGAAGATTCGGATGAGATAACCCACCCCTCAATTTCTTCATCCATCTTGGAATCCATTATATGATTCCTTTTGATGGCAGGCACCAGCTTCCCCAGACACAATGGTCTATTTCCATAGGGATCTCTCACTCCGTAGATACGATCCCGGTACATAAGAACAAGAGAGTAGGACAGTGGACTTAGCTTCATCACATGCTTAATGCGGGCCGGCCAATTTGGTCCCTCGTGCTCTCCCTCTGGTGGATTTAAGCACAAAGCTTGTGTAATGAGTTCAGAGTCAGACATAGTGGACAGTCCTAAGCCACGATCCAGAACCTACATGTGAGAAGGTGACAAGAAATTGAATGATACATGCAAGGCAAGAATAAGTACAAGCAGACCTTGTAATGGCTGTAATCGTCAGACTACCACCACACATGTCCGAGTAGCAAAGAAAGTATTATATAATTATATGCTAATTTGATTTAGACAAATCCAATTTCATGTGCCCTCATTAGGCTGATTCCATACTTTTTTGCGGAGAGACTCTGCGTTGACGAGTTCACCATTGTGAGCGACAGCAAGAGCACCGTGTTGAGTATGAACTACAAATGGTTGGCAATTGAGAACTTCGGATTCGGCAGTTGTAGAATAGCGCGTGTGTCCAATGCCCAAGTTTCCTTTGAGCTTTTTCATCGCATGGTCGTCGAAAACGTGTGAGACCAGACCCATGCCTTTATGCATGCTAAATCGTTTCGTGTCTTCTCCTTTCGAAGTTACTATCCCAGCACTCTCTTGGCCTCTGAAATATCATGTAACTAGCGTTTACTTTACTTTGCTTTACTACTTTGTGTAACGTCATAGGTGAATCTCTCGTTAGCTATCAACTTTACGATTTTAGATAATTAACTACGTTGTGCTGCGCAATAGGTAAAGGTCGATGGAAAAATCCCTACAGGACTATCTACATTACGATCACAGTTGCCAGTCCAGGCAAGGCCGCCATTAAAAATCTAAAGTAGAATCTAACTACCAAACAATACCACTTTTTTCCACTGTCCGCATACCACTGATTACCAGGCGAAGAAAATCTATGTACTCACTGTCTATACTATAGCTGTGTCCTTTGCTACCTTTATAGTCCATGAGGTTTATAGTTTAGCGTTTTATAAAGTCACAATCGAACCTGTGTTGAAGAGCGACGAGTCCAAGGCAGATAATTTGCGACACATCTATCTGCGTTGGCCATTCCCCGGATGAGATGCACCCGAAAACTCCACAATTGTGAGTAATACCCGCTTCCTCGGTATCTTTGACGACAGGCTCGGGCTCCATGGTGAAGATGTTGTCAATGGGATGCACTTAATTGAAATACTCGGACTTGTTTAAAAATCTAAATGTAAAGAGTAACACGTGATAAGGTCGTGTAGAAATTGTAATATTCTTATGTAATATGACCGCAACTGTGTTCTGTATGTGACTGTGATATAATGTGTCCGCGAGGACGAAAGAAATGGTCTGTCAAGTCGTCGGCCTTCCTGCGTGCTATGATGGAAAGATTGAATGGCAAGGGATGGAAATCAACTAAGCTAACCGGAGGTCTGGAGAGACAAAAGGTGGCTTAGTGATTGTGATTGTAATCCGTAGCAGTGCCAGACCAGATTCAGGGAAGGATTTTCAGGAGTGCCGAGTGCCGAACAGAAGACAGAACAAGAATACAGTAGAGTCAGTGGAAGTCAGTAAAGGATGGAAATGTAAATCGAACTTTAGTATGTTTACAACTTGGGGAGTCACACCAATTAAATGGTTGAAGAAGTAGAAGTGCTCAGAAGAACTAAGAAGAAGACCACGATTACAGATATTGCAAACAAGACAAGACAGTAAGTAATATACACAAGTTAATAGAGAGAAGGAAAAGCCAGAAGCATGGATGGATGGGCCTGCTTTTTGTGATACCCCTGCCTGTCGTCTGATTATTACCACTATACCAGATCTGACCAGTTTTCCTTGATCACAATCTTACGAAATCTTTTGATTTCTTGCATCTCCTCGACCAGGCTTCAGCATTTTTATCCATCATCATTTCTGTCATTCAAACTGCCCAAGAACTATTCATCCGCATCTCTCCCTATCTATCGCTCTCCTCTTTTTCGCTCTCGCTATCTTTGCCTGCTTGCTTTTACTCATTTACCCAGAGGAGCTAAATACGATAAAGGGTCAAGGGGTCAACTCTTGACACCATCATTATTACTTAACTCCAGGATTGCGTCAGATGGATCCTAAATTCGATACTTTTAATCGATTCTTTTCCAGTCTTATTTTTCCCTTTTTCTGCTCCATAAAATTGGCAATCGCAACAAAATTACAAAATAATTGATAGCTAAATAATGATGAAAAACAAATCGACATTAAATAAGTATTTCTTCCTGCCGTTAAATTCTGTCGGATTCCCATTTTACCATCGATAACTGATGCGAAATGTAAATAAGTTAACTACAGATTATCTTTCCTCACGAACTGCCTGTGCGATGAGAAATGCGAAAGGAGAATGAACGTCCAGTGGTCAACAAGTAAATATAGCGTCACTTCACCCCCTACATAACCTCTGAGCACAGAATCTTTAGATAAATACCTAATCCATCGTAGGCACAAATTACAAGGCGAACAATAAGACTCTTTTGAATTTTACATATTCCAAGCATGTACCTACTTTGCTGCGTACTTGGAGTACTGGATTATTATTAAACTGCATGAGATAGAAATATTGCGAAATCCTGATAAATGTTGACTACCAGTTGGGATTTTGAGCGATTATCACTAGTTCGTGGCCCGCCCTACGAACTCTCCAATAGCATTAGGAGGTGTGGAATCAACTGACGAACGTCGTGTAAGTAAGGAAGAGAAAAAAATAACTTTTTAAACACTCATTTTACTTACAATACGATTCTTTTATATAACTTGTTCCAGTATATATTTACTACATCACAGGATTATCTATAAGAACTGAATGAGATATGATTACTGTGTTCTGTATCTGTTCTGCTCAGCATCCTATGTTACATGTACACTTGATGGAAGTAGATAAAATGTAAGTAAGTGAGTACACTGTCGATTAAAATATAACTACAACCTTTTAAAATGATTCCTTGCCAACACACACAAACACCTGTAAGAGCTTACGTACATTCTTTAATAGTATTCTTCTCAAGGCCTCGGAGATCAAACCAAACACGAAACCAGTCTTCGTTCTAATTAATATTCGTGTTGGAAATCAGCGAATTCTCCGTCTCTGCTTTTCCAGTCTCCAGTTGTACTTATCACATTTATCACAAGTTGAGAACTTGTTCTCGATCGACGTAGAAATTAGAAATAGAAATTCTTTGAAACTGTTAGGCGTGTAGTGCGGAGTAGATACTATTAAAATTTCCACACCGTAATTATTATAATTATTATGACGCTAGCACATTTAATTTGCTCACAATGATTTAATTTATCTAATATTTCTTTTATGTCCTCCTTAGCAATAATAATTGTTCGTTATTGTCGTGTGTCTGGGAAGCACAGAGCTTAGGAAACTGAGCTCGTCGTTTGTATGTATACCTACACGCAAACACTTGGTAAGAATGAAACAAATGCTACTTGCGTACGCAATACTTACATGCACACGACTACAGTCACAACAAGCAAGGCAGCGAGATAAATAAAATTAGTTATCAAATAAATGAGTCTATTCTCTATGTACCTCTCACTGTCCTTATAATATGGAGAACGTTTATATATACCGCAGTTACGTAAACAGATAGAAACGCTCAATTTTTATCTCCAATCTTGGTCATTCTTGTCCAGTTATCAAAAAAGAAGAAAAGTCAAGCACGAGTCCAAGACACAACGTACTTTAAACCAGTAAATAATGCTTGTGATGACTGTTGATGTAGACTATCTCAAATTAGCTATTTTCGAAATGAATACTAATCCCAACCAAATTACACTCTTAGAGTTTCCCCTGTTGTGACGAGAATGTCAATGAATCACTCGTGTTTGAAGCATTTTTATTTGGCCCTTTTGAAAGGAAAAGGGAACCATCACACGTCAATGACTAATAATGATACCATGGTGTGAGTTTGCAGGAATTTATCTTGAACTGCTTCTACGAGGCTTAAGAAGTTGAGACTGCATTATACCAAATATGAAAAATGTAACTATATACTTACAGATACAATAAATAATTGCATAGGAATACTCAGGTAGGTAGCTTCCTTTAACTCAAAATAAATAACCGGCAGTACTGATATTCAGTTCGAGGTACATCCATAATATTTTACTGTACATTTGTAATAATATTTTCGTAGAGTTAGAAAGCCACCGGACAAGTGGGTAGATTGATGTATGGATGGATTGATGGATGGGTAGGAATGGATGGATGGACGGAGGGTTGTGGCTTTACGAACTTGATACGAGTGTACAAGGACTTAGTGAAGCGCTTAGATGTTTCTGGTAATTATGATGAGGATTTTCTATGCAGTACATGCTCATGTATACACTAGTAGGACTGTGAGCTTTGGTGTTTGCAGGAAGCACTTATATAATTCCTTCAGCTGAACAGAGTGAATTTTAACGCGTGGACAGAGCTCGCACAGTTTCAACTGGAGATTCACGTGGAGAAATATCATTTTTTCCTCGCTGGAGATTGGAGCACTGCAAGAGGCAAGAAGTTAGGAGCACGGGTGAGGGGTAGGCATTAAATTTCATCTGCTATTGGTATTTTTCTTATCTCGTATCGTATGATTGTTCACCAGCAGCATGTAGTAAGCTTAGTAAACAGTGTAGAGGGAATAGGCTGTTAGCTTAAAGCCGAACCAAGAGCCCGAAGAGCTTACAGACTTGGGGAGAATACCAATTGGTAAATGATATTATGAAATATGTTCATTTATAGTTAGAGAAAGGGTCAAGGTTTTTCATGTAAGACAATCTCAAGGGCGACGAGATCAGATCAGAGTTAATATTCATATTCCAAGTGAGGAAGCACACATTCTGTGGTCCCGACTTCTCACTCACTTCCTAGACAACCAGAGACAGCGACACAACCCGAGTTTTGTGGTAAAAGTTGTTCTGTGTGCACAATACAAACGAAATCATGGCAGGTGAGTGTCTTTGTGCTTGTTCCATACTCTCATTCTATTCCACTTGACATTATACACCTAAAATCAATTTCATTTTCAATTATTTCCGTTGTCAATGCTTAAACCACGAAACTAATCTTTGACAGTTGTAATATTATTCGATAAAAGCATTCACTGCCACAGATAATTTGAGCGTATCTACATAGTTAGGGTTTCTTATTTTCTATACCCTCAACATCTTCACCATTACATGCACGAGGTTTATTCTTATCAGTACACACGATGTTGAATATTATTTATTTTTTATTTTCACAGATCTTACACCAGGCAAATTGGTGATTGAAGGGAAAACCAAGCAAATTCTTGAGTTGCCTAAATTACCAGGCTGTGTTCTTGTTCAGTCCAAGGATCGAATTACAGCTGGAGATGGAGTTCGACAGCATGATTTGGCTGGCAAAGCTGCCATTTCCACAGCAACTACATGCAAAGTTTTCGAGCTCCTTAACCAAGTCGGTGTGAAAACTCATTTCTTGAAGAGAGCTTCGGAGACAGCATTTGTGTCAAAAAAATGTGACATGGTCCCCATCGAATGGGTCACTCGACGTGTGGCCACTGGTTCTTTTCTAAAAAGAAATGAAGGCGTCAAAGAAGGTTTCCGTTTCAATCCACCCAAACAAGAAACATTCTTTAAGGTACAGCAAAACTCATTGGGGTTTTACCATTTTCTGTTTTTTATCGCACTTATCTCAATCACCAAATCAGTCTGAGGATGTCTGGAATGTTGTAGTTGTAGTAGAAAACTGATCTTGGTATGACATGTACGGCTGGATAATGCACACATATGTACAGCTATAACCATGACATGTATGAAACTATGCTGGCTAGACGCATGCAAGAAAGGTCATTTTGGCAAGTAGATTTCTTAGAACTAAATCTCTCAATCATCAAAGTAAAGCTTAAATTCACATCAATGAAGAATCAAATGACTGTAGGAGTGCATTTACTTGCGGCTTGTATCCAATCTCCTTACAACCACACCGCAAGGTTGGCTGGAAGAAGTTCAAGCTTGCAGTTGTCAACTCTAGTAGTTATCAATTATTACACGGTCAGCAGACTAAACAATCGCCTGAGCACACTAGCAGTTGACAATCAGGTCATGTTGTAGTATCAAATGTAATCTCATGATTTCGCTTTAACCCTCTTGTCTCACATCATTTCTCCCACGAATCCAGTGTTCGCTTATTATTCCTGAAAATTATCGATGCAACGATACCTCAAAGTAATCGAACCGTATCACGTGTAATTTGATGTCACAATTTTACAGTTCTCCATCCAAGTATGTACCTACCGACCAAGAAATTTTTTGTGCTCCTCAATACGCAGCGAGTCGCTAGCTTCATACATGTTGTCTGCTGTGATAATCTCCTGTTTGCTTAGTGATATTATTTTTCCTACGTATTCCGATAGTCCGCATGGCTGGACGGAAATTTTTATCTTTTACGCAATTGGCTGCTTATATAATTAAAACGTGAGGGAATTTGAACGGTAAGTTTGCATCGCTAAAGAGCAATTTGATATGGTATTCGAAAATAAAGTGCACGTGCATCTCGTTCATACGTGTTGATATTGAATCATCAACATAACACATTCATTAATCGCGGACTAAAATTATTGCTTAAGATATGAAAAAAGACCTATTTCGAGTGATCTTCTTTGGCGCACCCTATAACTTAGGAGTAGGCCTGTGTATTTATGTTCACATTCAATATACATTACGTATAAATCATTATGGAAAAAATACGTCATATAACACGATGATTTTATAATTAATTAGATTAGAATTACTAATCTAATTAATTAGAAAATAATAGAATTTTAGAATTACTAATTGCTTAGCTTCGAGTGGCTTAGGTAATACTTTCGATTTCAAATACCTACGTTAGGTTTATATCCAGAATAGTGGAAATAGAAAAAGTCCGGCTGGAATCATCTTTAATATACATATTTTAGACTTTAAGTATGTAACTAAACGATTTTTTAAAGCTTATAAATTAAATATTGCTCTAATTCGTAAGATAATAATCACACAGTATAAACTAATCAGCTTCATTAAATATAAAATACCTTTTTCCTATGTATGTAATTACCGAGATAGAATTTTAAGTATTCGAAGAATCTATAGTAACGTACAACATGCATATGTAAGACGTACACTATACGAATTGAAAATCTTGAAATTATTTATTAGTTGGCCATCAAAGATAAGTAAGTACGGAACGAAATTTACAATCCGCGATTAATTTGTGATCTATTTAATGCGCTAGAAATGAATCCTGAATGAGTTTAGGCACTATGTTTTCCAACACATCTCAAAGTTCTCAAAAATATTTTCTATTCATCGCAACACACCCAATCAAACCGAATCTTAATCACGGGTTGTACTTTCTCACTTATCTGCGTTTCTAAGAGTGTACACGAAAGGGTACAACTAATACAGATTGCTTCGAATAACGAGCAAACCTCTTTATTATTTATTACAACCAAAATTTCATATTAATTTGAACTTTTTCATTCCTCATGGGATTTAATTAGATGATAATTGGGAATAATTTCGACCATATAGACGATAAAAAATTTTAGTGTATGTATATATATTATGCTTTATGCAATGAAAACATTTCATTCACTTAGTCATCAACACCAAGTACTTACTCGCCTTTTTCTTATCATTGTAATTGTGTGGTCAATAAGTCGCGGATAATGCGGTAAGATTAAAGATTACACAATATTATCAAAATGCAACACAAGCACTGTGTTACTATGTTGATAGTGCGCGTTTGAATGTTTATGTAACCAGACAGAAATAAAGAGATGGTAGGCTTCCGTCTATCGCATGTGGAATTATATGATTGTGTGGAGTGTCAATCTGCTTCATGTATCAAAGTAGCAACTTTAGTTGATTCCAATCATCGCGAAGACACTCCACTTTGGTTTGAGCTGGCTTGACTGGTCAGACTCGAGCACATTGTTATCTTGATATTATATTTATTCTCATCTCATCATATCTCATCACATCCTGTCCAGTCATGGGATTTTAAAGTGGTCGATTTCAGTGTACCTTGTATGTAAATAGTAACACAGCGTGAATAGTGCGCGCCTTTTGGACGAATCTATGAGGAACTGCCTATCTAATTACAAATGAAATCATTTGGATATTCAATTATACAAAGTAAATATTGTATTGACAAGTTCCCTTCACCTAGAGATGATAGGAACCACGTGCGTTATCATTTTTAAACCTTAAACTGGTTAGTTTGGTTTTCTCATTTAGTTTACCCAAAGACTGCTAGCATTTCTTCTATTTGACTTTAAATATTATCTATATGCTTAAAATAAATGACTCAATGTTATGCTACAAGCATCTTTGGGTAGTTTCATGTTTCATCATTCTTATGTGATGAGCTCGATTCATGCGGCATTGAAAGACTTGATTGCTTCTAATAAATCACGTGAGCTTGTAGGGATAATAATTGCCTAGGTACCTATTAGACGACTGCTACACAATATGACTGTTTTCAGTTACACATTATTACTATACAAGTCGGTTCAAATTTCTTGTCTGCCAGATTTAAAGTGCCTATAATATGTGCCTGCACCAGTTTATGTTATTTAGAGCAATCAAATGTTCCCGAGAAAGCAGAACCATTGTATTCCGTGCCGTCAATATTACCTACCAGTCATATGTACTAGTTTTAGTGATTATATCTTTCAGTTAGAGTTAGAACCAAGGACGGACTTTATTTTATTTTTTGATTTACTGAAAGGAAATTTACCCAGCGTAAAGTTACCTAGGACTGGAACAAACACTATCTCCCACGTGTAAACAATTTACAGACGGGTACAGGCTCAAATCCAAACGTAATCTCAATGGCAGTTCAAGGAGTCATTAAACAAGTTACTTTGGCCGAAATAGATTCTTACATATGCATATATTCTGTGACCAATGATACATTGTATACAAAAGACTCTCAGTATTAGTAAGGTTAAATAACACCAATGTTATGTATTATATGTTTAGTAGTTCAAATAATGTTGAACGATGCTACTCTGGTTTCTCTTTTGAATTCGAAGGTGGAATTTGGGTACTAGATTGTATAATTGTGTACCAAAAGTGTTGCAGTTAGGATTCTAGACGCGATTTTAATTATCTCGAAGGGACGTGATTACTATATTTTTGACCATGGTCGTCGTTCAAAGGGTAAAAGTAAAAGGGACCAAAATTAATATCGTCTACCTGTTTACCTCGTATCATCTCCTGTAGTTAAACATATGCTGCTTTTCATCTCCATATGCTCAAGGATTTGAGAGGTTATAATTTAGAAATTCAGAAAAAAAGGAAAGGGATACGCGTACTATAAAATTTGGTATCATATTTGTATGTCGATAATTGAATCGAATGAAGGTAGTTGAATGTATTTAAGGTGAAAGATGAGACGTAAGCAGTAATGATCGTTACGTTCTTTTAATTGCTCAGAACACTGTAAGTATAGTCATTTAATGTAATTTTCCGTTTCGATTGCGAGTCTGCGAATAAGGAACTTACGACGTAGGAACTAGTTCGTAAATATACAGTGATCGTTTTCGTACTGGTTATGAGACACGATGCTATGTGTTTATGATGTTTGAACTGGAGGGCTTTTATTTGCTCTATAGCAATTTCTTCTTCGTAAGAAAAAGTATTTACGAAGTACAGCGGGACATGGTTGATGTTAGCTGACTGATGTTTACTCAAATTCAGTGCTAGTGGAATAACATGGCAGTTTGATGATTTAGTTAATCCATAGCATGCATAAACTTGGTCAATAAGTAGTTTGTAAGAATAAATAATGCGCCAAATATGTGGCAATGGGGTACTGCTAGAATATGATGATGACAATTTGCGAGCGTCAACTGATCCGAATCTCTTGATTACTGTCAAAGAACTACATCATCTAGTTTTAAGTGAGTTGATATCTTGTCAGGACTGACTCTAGATTATCCATAATTATAACATAACTTTATTATCTTGTCGCATTTCTTAACATACAGTAATAACAATAAAGGGACTTATTTAATGGTGCAATCATACCACAGCTGCTTCAGTAAGCTCTCAAGTAGCGATTAGTTGTAGTCAACATGTTAGTATTGCATCACGCATTCACAACGCAAAACGCAACTCTAAGGAATACGTATACATACATCATACATGCACTTAAATCAGACATTGGGAAAAACGGAAAAAGTTCTGTGATAGGTAGGTATTATTTCTTCTCGAGTGAGACTCGAACTTATGACGCTCTTGGTGTTTCTTTCTTTCATAAACACGAAATTTTCTCACTTTTCACTCACCCAATCCCATCTCCATTCACATCATAAATACTAATATAACTCCAGTACCTATTGACTATTGACAAAAGTGATGGGGTCGTATGTCTTTTATGTTTCTTCGAATTGATGAAGTACACGATCCAACAAAATCCAGATTGAAAACCAGAATATACTAGTTCGGGAAGGAACATTAATGATTGCACTATCATATAGGTATGTATCATTTAGTTTAGGTACTTGGTTATTGATTGAATGAATTGTTGTGAACATCTAGGATGACGCTAATCATGACCCACAATGGTCTGAAGAACAGCTGATTTCTAATGAGCTGAAAGTTGGAGGGATTACCATCGGCAAGGATGAAGTGGACTTCATGACAAGAACAACCCTGGTTGTCTTTGAGGTTTTGGAGCGAGCCTGGGCATCTATTGATTGTGCCTTGATCGACATGAAGATTGAATTCGGTGTTTACGAGGGAGAGATTATGGTCGCCGATGTTATTGACTCGGACTCTTGGAGATTGTGGCCTTCTGGAGACAAAAGACTCATGAAGGACAAGCAAGTGTACCGTGACTTGAAGACCGTAACTCAAGAAGCTTTGGACCAAGTCAAGTCAAACTTTAAATGGATTGCTGAACGCCTAGACTTGCTCTTACCTGCACCGAAAGCATTGGTAATAAAATAAATTACAAAAACTTGCATTTTCATATCCAGCTCCTCTCCATGCTTTGATGCTGAAATACATTATTTTAAATGACTGACTCGCCAGAAAATGATAAAGTATGGAATATAAAAAAAAGCAGCCGAGTACAAAAAATGCATGCAGTGAGTTCTGATTGTAACAAGATCAAGTGTTATTAGAAGTTAATTATATTCACACTGGTGATCAATTACGACAACGGAGACTAGTGGCGCAGTTCATGTGGTGAATGCAAAAAGATGAAGCTTTTATTATTTTATTGTACGATTGAATTATTACAGGGAAAGGAATCTACGGCGCAGTTGATGTTACGATGTTAGTAGGCTTATAATTTTGTTTGTAACGTTAAGATGAAATTTTTTAGCCTAAGTTGATGTGGAGTACCAAATACCGGAGAAGCACATGTTGTACTACCCCTCCCAAGCATTGCATGTTTTATTACACTGATTTTCTTGTCTTCCTTTGTCTTGATAGGTACAAGACATAATGCGTTCGTAACTACGGAAGGCTACACATATGGACGTGATTTGTAAATTAATCAGTTGAATTTGAATGATGAGCAGGCAGTGATTCTGATGGGATCACCTTCAGATGACGAACACTGTAAGAAAATTGCCAAGACCTGTCGAGATCTAGGAGTCCCATGTCAGATGCGAGTCACGTCCGCTCATAAGGGAACGGAGGAGACCTTGGCAGTTCTGGCTCAGTATGAAGGCTCTGGTGTTCCCACAGTTTTCATTGCAGTTGCTGGTCGTTCCAATGGCCTTGGCCCTGTGCTTTCTGGCAATACTGCTTATCCAGTAATCAACTGCCCACCAGTGAAACCTGACAATGTAATTCGGGATATTTGGTCATCATTGGATGTTCCATCTGGCTTGGGTTGTACCACCGTACTGTATCCAGAATCTGCTGGATTGGCTGCAGCACAAATCCTGGGGTTGAATGACCATGTCATTTGGTCACGTCTCCGTGTTCGTGCCCTTAACAACTTCCTTTCTTTAAAGGTTGCTGACAAGAAAACTCGAGAGTTTTAAGACTCAGAAATAAACATCGTCAAAATCGGTCTGCATACCCAACATTTGAAAAGGAGCTTGCTGAATGGTTATGAAATACTAAAACATTGCTCCCTCCAAATTATTATTTAGCGGCTATTTCTTTGTGTCTATACGGAATTGGTTTTACCAAGCCTTCTACAACTTGTTTTCATCTTGAACTACAACTAGATAAATGATGCTGACTCATGCGTCAGTCCTTTGTTCAATCAGCTAGTATTGGTATTAGAGTATGGAACAAGATCATATTTCAACAATTTCGCGGAAAATATAAAACAGAAAATAATCGTAATATATGTGACGTAAACGCCTTTTAAGTAATTATCATATACTTATTACAAACGTTTACTGAAAATATTGTCTTCGTCTTATCATGTCTATAATCTCAATTTTGTCTTCACTAATCTTGCTTAATCTTCTTACTTTTAAAATAGTAGTAGTACAAGTAGTGTCATATCTGTACTGTGTAGTACTTTAAAAATGTAACCAGTATAGAAAAAATTATTTGCTCCAATAAATTGATACATATAATTTTACCACATTCTGTTTTATTTCACATCACTGGACGCGTACGATTGTATTATTTTCATAATTTCTTATATATTTTTATTATCCGTTTTTTGGTATCTGTTCATTTTACTTCGCAAAGTTCACCCTTTAAATAATAAACTAAAGCTTCTTTAGGTAAATTACATGATATAACGCAATATAATTTCTTTTATTCTAAATAACTAAGAAGCTAGGTAATAACTGTAATGCATTTAGGTCTCCGTCGGCTCATAAGTCAGTAATTCCGCAATACTTGTAATGCATCATTCAATAACAGTAATTACCTATACCGTGAATGATAATCCTTTTCAAACCATAAGCAATATCTTTCTGGATTTTTTTGCATAATATCTTTGTAACATAGATTTTATCTTACGATCTGACATGAACCAAGAAAACTGTGTAGCTAAGATAAATAATTATAACAAGGAGCACAAAGTGCTCTTATAACACCATTCTTCCCAGAATCAAAACTTTCAGATACGTAACCCTTCCAATCACTATCACAATTTGTAATAAGTGTATGTAAAAATTATAAAGTCGGTAGGTATGTAATAATTAATTATATTCTTTGTCACCGCCTGGAAATTTTTTTACCACAGTACTATCATATGTACATAATTATGTATTCTACTATAGGTACATTGTTACTTTGGTTCTAAGTTCTAATCTAATCTAAGCTAGTGTTCAACCTACAATTCTAGCAATTACAGATATATGTAATTACATCCAAACTAATCCCAGAATCCTAACATCGAACGAACTAAGAACAGTGTTTCAATAGCACTGTAGATTGACGATATGACATCAAATTCTCAACATTTAATTAATAGTTCACAGTATAAATAATTCTAACCGTGTATTTTATTTGTAAGGAGTTATCAATACATGTGTAGATATAATTACTTAACACTAATCAGACAATGCTATCGACACGACATAGTAATAGTAAGAAAGTTTTTCTTCCATACACCCTTAACGTAATAGTCTAACTATAATAGAAGTATAGATAGTTGTATTTATAACAATTTGTACAAATCTAGTAGGATGAGACATTATATTGTTTGGTTGGTGATATGGAGGAAGTAGTGAAACGGAAATACTTCAAGTGATTTAAATAACTACGACGATTAGATTTAGATCGCTTTCAGTCAATATTACGCTCTATACGTACTTGAGAATTCTCGCGTAAACAACATAAGTAAACATATTTGTAAAATTTATTTAACTAGGGGGAAACGTAAAAAATTAGTAAATTCATTACAATAACCAAAGAAAATCTTTAGAAACGAAACAATGGGTTTTCCTCCTTCAATAATTAGGAAAACGCAAATAATATTTTGAAAATACAGTGGAATCGTTATAGACAAAACATGGCTATATTATATACTGGATATTAGCATATTTCGTACTGGGTGATTAATCCTTTCACTTTAAGATAACAGAACATTCACTAAAAGTATCGTACAGCCGATATTTGATATATCAGGTGAATTTTAGAATCCCTGGAGATATCTGAAGCATTCACCATTCACATACACTGTGTTTAATTTAAAAAATGTTAGGTTATCATCATCAGTACTCGGATGAAACATTTGCCTACATACAAACACATTTAATTACGCATCCTTACGCATTGCATTTTTTACAGTAATGCTTAAAAACAAAAGCATTAGCCAACCGCATCAAGCCTTTAACATTACCATGAAACTTGTACGCAGAATTTAATTCAACAGAAAAGCTCCATTGCAATTTGTTATACTAGTTATACAGTTAAATTATGCAGACCCTTATACACATTTTTACAGATTCTAGTGAAGAAAAGGTTTTGCGCTTGAAGCTAAATTTAATAATAATTACAATTTCATTTTAATTATGTATTTAGTATCTAAGCAGTACTAGTATTGCTATTTCAGTAAAAAAAATCAGTGATTTCATCTTATAAGTACATGCCTTTAATTACATTTATTCAATTTTCATGACTTAGAAGTGCCAGTATGTTCAATAATTTGTGTCGGAGACAACTAAACAATAAATTGGTTTCAATTAACTGTAGTTACATACAATTATTGCTGAAACATAATACGGGTAACATTAGCATTTTGAACATTTACAAAAAGTTAACTAATAGTATATATTCATCGATTGAAATTCTTTGGTCAAATTACAAATAATCATATCCAAAGGTACAGAGTACGTTATGAAGGTAGTAAAGTAATCTTTTTTTGTCGAATAAACTTACAGAATAGTATTCTGAAAATACACACATTAACCTTTCCACGTGTTTGAAATATTGTGAAGTAAAATTGTATGGCCTAATTTTAGAGCATATTCTGTAAATTTTGCGCAAATAATTAATATTTAAATTTAAATACCTTGACACGTTTAAATTAATTTGCACAGATAAAGATTGTACATTTGTTTGCCTTATTATAAATAATCCTTATCGATTTCGACAAAGTGTGGGATGAGATGGAGTAGGACGTCGAGTCTTCCATTTGTCAGTATACCTGCAATTTCGTATTACAGCTTGCGCTTCCGAAGACAAATATTCCATTTTAATTAATAGAAAAACAAAGTAATAAAGAACCACTTTTATTTTTACCTTTTTGTTTGTTGTGTTACAAGTAACTAGACAAAACGCAACATTACACAAAGTTGACAGTTTACAACTACGTTCTACTAACTATTAAATTTCAACGCAAAGATGAAACTGCGTATACCACGGTGCTTTTATTGCTTTGAATCGGATTTCAGTTCCACCCACGCTAAAAAGATATAAACTTTGTATATGAACTTATGTGCCAGTAATGGCCCAAAAACACCGAATAAATGACTCGCAAGGTTCTGGTTAAAAATTGTATGTTTCTAGTTATCTTTGCGTCCTCACGGATGATTGCTTGGGAACTTCGTTCGTAAGGACTATTGGCTAATTTTTAGAAGTTATGTCTTGAAAGAACATTAGCTGAAAATGTGATTATAGTATTCGTACCATATTTTGCATTGGTCAGATTTGTGGTGTAGTACGTTCGAGTGCTCGGTACACAGTTGATATTAATGGAAGATCCAGATCCACTAACGTATAAAAAAGTAGATTAAAAAATTCGTACTACAAAACTTTACGAAATCTGCCCAGCAGGTACAGGCAAGTTACTTAGACCCATGGCTTCAAAAACACTGAACCTAAAGTCGCGTCTGAAAAATCGTTGGCGCTTCTGTTCTCCGTCTTCACTGTTTACCTAGTGATTCAAATTAAATAATATAAAGAAAAGAATTGCTATTTTTCCTAATTATTACTGTAAAAATATTTAAAACGCTGCCCAACACAAGCACATTCTGAATACAAAGAGAACACCAGAAACACAAATTTGCTTACAGCTAGCCACGGGTGATCAAGGACTTCATCAGCACATAAACGAATATCCACATCCGATTCAATCATTCGTGTAATTAAATCTTTTGCATCTTCGGATACTTCCAGCCATTGCTCCGGTGGGAATTCATATTCTCCAGAAAGAATCAAATCAAAAAGATCTTCTTGCTCTCCAGTAGGGCTTACAAAAGGAGGGTATCCACATAGAAGAACATAAACGATTACTCCGAGAGCCCAAACATCTACTTTCATTCCATAACCAGACTCAGCGAGGATTTCAGGTGCAACGTATGTTGGCGTCCCACAAACTGTGTACATGGGACCATCCACAATTTGAGCTAACCCAAAATCTCCCAGTTTTATTCGTTTGTATCCGCCAGCCTCAACAGACACCTGAGTTTCGAGAATAATTGAAATGAATAACATGCAAATTAGAAAACTACCATAATTTCAAAATAATTCGAATTGTGCATATATAGGTGTATCAGGTTAAAAACAAATAAAATACTATGTGCAATAGAAATACCGAAATAATAATATGAGAATAAACTCTATACCAATAGATTTTCAGGTTTGATATCTCGGTGGACGATACGGTGTGAATGGAGAAATGAAAGAGCTGATCCTATGTCTCTCGTCATTCTTGCACTTTCTTCTTCAGAAAATTTTGTAGCTTCTGCTATCGCATCAAATAAGTCTCCACCCTGTCAATTCAAAACATGAAAAACATCGTCGTTTATGTTCCAAATTACTCGGCTGAAAAATTCGCAAACCTATGACTAATATACTGAAAACAGTTTCACACAATATGCGTATTATTTGAAGGATTATGGTATTGAACGAAGCATTTTTATACAAAAACAGCAATTACTGCAAAACTTCTAATAAAAGCCCCAACTATCATTGTATAAATATTGACTTTTCTCCTGCCATCGTGATGCTTAAGCTAGACCCGGATAAACAAAGAGGCTATCTGTAGAAGACGTCTCTTATTAGAAGTTTTAAGGTAAGTGTCCCCCGTCGTACAGTTTCGGTGAGGCACATGGGGAATCGAAATAGTCAAAGTACAAGTACTTAGAAAAAACAGAATTCGAATTCGTCGGCGGACCAAAATTAACTATTTTTTATTAAAAACTATTGTGATGATTTTGTCATTTCTATTTCTGTACCCCAGAACTTACTAAAAGTTAACTCTTCGCGTAAGTTAATGAATTTAAGGTTTTTAATATTATTCAAATTTCGCTCTGGCTTATATCAATTGAATCGATCTGCCTTGTGACAAATATTAAAATTCTGGTTTTTTCACAACCGTAAATTACTAACGCCCTACGTGAGAGGTAAAGTAAACCTACATCTATCTGTAATTACTTATCGGTATCAATATAATTTAGCTGCCCAGCTAATTCAACGTCATACAAAAAATCATCAAGTAATTAAATTTTGTCCTGATCATGACTTCATGGTTGAAAAAACTTCCATCACAGCCTGCATGCAGCATGTATAATGTAGGACTAAAATGTATCCCTATTTTTAATTTAATTATTTTTGAATAATTTTTCGATTTAATTTATTTCACATTCAAAAATAGTGGGGCATCGCTGGAGAATACTGCCAAAACACGTTTACGATGTCTTTTTCATGTTTCTATGAAATGATAAACCAAGAAATCCTTAGGTTTTTTTCTGGAGGCTGACGTACCTACATAAAAACGTAACAGGCTCAATGTGCAATGTATCTACGTATATGTGTGATATATCAAGACAGGGATTTGGGAATAAACCCACCGATCAACAGCAAAATTATTTTTCCAATCAATGGTTTTATCCTTGAATACAAAATACGTACCTACTAGGCACATTTCCATGTATTTATGTTTGCATCATTAAAACAGAAAATGAGCCTTCAAATAGGCCTAACAAAAGGGGAGCTTATTTGGTTGCAAAATACGAAGAGGTTAATGCAAAAACGACGTAATTTTGCAGAAATGTAAAATTGCTAAACTGACTGAAGGGAAACCCGGAAAACTGAAAATGTCGTTATATGTAGGTACTTTGTAGATTTGTAAATAGCGTAGTGGAGATTTTTATCGTTCCCGTATTTTTCACAATTACTGAAAAAATGTAAGTGTCCCACTGTACATACAGTCCTTCGAGTATACCTCTGCTGTGGAATTTGTTTCATATTTATACATCGCTATTGCGATTTTGTTTATCTGATTGATATATAGGTACGTAGGTATATAAAGGGTATACTCCAGTCGTTGCAAAGGCAATGTACTTTACATTTTTGTAGTATTGATAAAATTACTGCGGTTTTTTTTTTAAAAAAAAACACCATCTGAATAAATTTAATATATTTTGCAAGTACCTATAGCAAGTTTACAGAAACTGGGGCATCTCTTTATGATAAATTTCAGTAATTGTTTTTGGCGACAAAAATGCTTATCACGTAGAAGTTATGTTAAATGTTGTAGTTCAGACCTTCACACGTTTCTTTATGACTATCAATCATACACAGAAGTACTAAAAATTGTGATTAAAGGCTTATTTCCACTTCACTCTATCCTCAAAGTTAAAGTGAAAGTACAACTTTGTTGTCTAGTAAACAATTACGTAACAATGGCCACAAAGCAGAAACTTT
>JAAXYX010000391.1:0-41158 GCA_036851915.1 Ptenothrix huangshanensis
TATGTCTTGATTTACCTATCCACACATTGGTTTGATAGTGAACAACTACGCTACAAAGGTGTTTCATATGATAAGGGTAGAGGACCAAGATTCGTTCTACAAAAGGCGGTTTATTCCGCCAAGAAGTACAGTGCAGTAAGTGGCTTTTGGTTTCCGGTTCAAGTCAAATTTGCAAATATTTAGACAGTCGGACAGGCAGGAAGACAAGGTAAAGAAGAACAAAATGGATCTGTTGAGAGAATGATTAACTTGTTCGTTTTTACCTACTTCATCCCTTCCTTGCCTTGTCTTCACTATTGCGTATTTTCTATGCCTGGTTCCGGACTCTTTCATTCATGCGTCTTAGGTCTTGCATACATAAAGTGATGTGCTGTCCTGCCTAGTGCCTTATTACTCCTTTCTTCATAACTAGTTTTGCTCCACTTATTTTCCTTTTTTTTTTACAAACAATTCACTCAACCACAAAAATTGCAACAATAAAGAAGAATTTACATATTACAGAGATTTTGTGCCAAAAGCCAAACCTTCGATTTATTTAGAATGGTCGAGATGGAGAGGAATAAGAAAGACATGAGAATCTCTAGACACTTCTCTTCATCTTTTTTACTTTTGCATTTCCAAGGAGTATGTCTATAGATTTATGTTATGTAGAATTACCCACTAGTTCGTGTACAAAGGAGGTTGCTATCTAATAACCTCGCACTCTAGCAACTTTCCTTACATGTTTTATTTATACTGCACGCACCTATGCATACACCTTCAACCGCTCTCTAAGCATCACTATCATCAAATTCTAATTAACATTTACCAGGCTCAACGATCAATTCACTTCCAAGTAGTAAAAGGCAAAGCCGCAACCACAACCACTCGCACTAAAGGAACTAAGCGGGACCATCTTCATCGTCCTACCTCCTTACTTCGCCTGCCCAAATGCTACTTCCACGTCAAGTTGTCGTAACAAATAAAATTGTACCTTCCCCGAATGTCAAGTTTTCGAGTCTGCTCTCGCTTTAAACCAACTCGCTCTCAACATGTGACAACACTGCATCAACTTTTTAAAAATTAAAAATGAGACAAGGAGAAGGCTTTCAAAGCAAATAATCACAAAAAGGCCAGTCGAATTCACTGTCATGACTATGTGAAAGCAAAAGCTTAACATAAGCCAGTCATTTTCAAGGTGTTTGACAACTGAGGTCAAAGATGAATATTTACATTTTTAAAGTGCCAAAACACCAAAACATTATTGAATATTTTACAATTGCTTTAAACATGACTTTCATCCTTATGGCACACTGTCAAACTATTAAAAATTGGTATTTTTTCAAAATGATGAATATTTGTCACTCTCCATAATTGACAAACTACTTAAAAAGTTTTGACAGGCGCAAAAAATACCTTTGCATGAATATTTATGCAGCTTTTTATCAAAGCTGCCTTGATTCAGACATCCCTTCCTGAATTTGTGCAAAAGTCTAGACATAAGCTGGTATTTTCAAGGACGACACGCTGGAAGTGACACTTCCGTTGTATATACAGGTGTAGATAGTAAAGATTTTGTATGATGCACGTGATCGACAACTACTCCTGTGTATTAATTACGAATTAACACTTAAATTTGAATTGAGAAAATTGTTACCGTACACAGTAGTTTTATTACAAATTAGCAATAAATAATTAAAGAAGATAGAAACGTGATAATTTTATATCAAATGACTACCCACCCTCCGTCGGTAGTATCTGAATGTGAATAAGAATGCGGATTGGATCTTCAATCCCGAGTACATGATTGATGATGATAGCCTGAAAATTCCTTTTTAGTGATGGCACAGACTACTGTGTGAAATGCTGATGGTCTTGAGACAGGAGAAGAGCACACGAAATTACCATAATTGACAAGTGAGGACGTTAATGTGAATGCTAATATTTTTCTCAAATAGAATATTAAACGTGAACAGATACTTGACTTTGACTTTCTCTATTCTACATATAGTTATGCCCAAACTTCAAAACTGTCTAATCGTAAGTGGCTTTTGCGAACCAGGACTTTATGATTTCGATTCCACTCAAGTTTGTACATTAAACATTTCTCACTTCCAACAACTGTAAGAACCGTATTCTTTCTCTAGTAGGCTCTCGCACAACAGCTCCGTTCGATTTTCCATTGATCACTACGACTACCATACCAGAACTAGAACCAAGATCAGAACCAGGATCATGATCCTGATCAGCTCCATGCAGTACCAAACCAACCTAAAAGTTAAAGATACTCGTAGTTTACACGATTCTCGTGTAAAATACTAATAAAAATGTGATGGTACACAAACTCACCCACCTCCATTACTACCGACACCGGGTCTCTCCTTTGTTTTGTGTAAATTATCTGGCAATGAGTAGCAATGGCATGAACGGAGTAAAGACGGTAGCCCCTTCTCTTTATGTATCATACTGAATAATTTGTCTAATATATTCCAGTCAGTGAAGTAAACTTTGTTGCACTAAAATTGTCAAGTAATAGTGCCGTTCCCAAACGTCACGGGCACTGGAAACTTCACTGCATCGAGATTTTCTTGCCGGAAAAGAATCTTATACTTAAAAAAATAGGAAAAAGTTGGTGTTTACAGAATGCCATGGAAAAGATTTCTAACCGAACTAATAGCTGACTACTGATGTTCTCTTCGTCAGGACTACGACAGAGTCATAGGATCGGAACGTGGATCATTTACAGCAATCATTCTACCATTGAAACTTTTAATATGCATTATTATCTTGAATCGTTGGGTCATGAATCATAATCATAAAATCATAACCATACCTACTGCCTCATTATTCCTGATAGTTCACACACACGCGCTATTTTCCCAACCTAAAAGCTTACTTGGTTTTTTCCTTCGGTTACTCGAGTATTCCTATTTCTCGGAAAAGAAAGTGGAAAATAATGCCACGTCAATCTATGAAATGTTTGAGTTTTATTTTCCAGACTATATCAATTGAGTATTGCAAAGAAAAACATGTTTACTTAATCCTCGGTTTTCTATCTTGTGTGAAGACATGTGCGTGCGTTTAACACTTGACTTGAGTTCCAACATACCTAAATACATAGGAATCCTTTAGTTTATGATCGCAGTCGGATGAGTCAGTCAGGTTGGTTTCATTTATAACAGCTTGTCTATACTGTCTAGGTAAGCTATTCTTCGGGTCCACTAATGCATAGTAGTCTCGCTTTTTTGATGTGGTGTAATGTAAATCTTCCATGTTTTGGCGGAAAAAATTTGGCGTTGAATGGTACTATGCTGGGAGGAGTAGATTTATTTACATAGAAAAGCATCACGTCTAGAAGTTATTTCTAGCATGGTATTGCTATATTGTATTATTTTGTACGCTCTTGAGCGTAGTTTTCAATGGAATTGTAATGATCCAAGTGCAATTGCTATATCAATATCAATATTAATCTGAACGAGACAAATTTAAGGTGCCTATTCTACTTAAGCTCTACATTTGTGAGCATCATCATGTCAGAATGTGCAGCTATAGATAGAGTATTAATGGCCCTCCACATTGTCAGCAGTGGATTAAGTTGAACAAATGAAAAATACTGTTTTGTACAAATAGAAACTTGTACTCTAGTCTTTAGGCGGTAGACGTAATAGCAACATTTATTTCCAGACATGATTCCAAAACAATTAGGAACCACAACTGAGATTCTAGTCGAAGAGTTTTTACAAAAGTCTCTTTTACCTCACTGGGTTGGGGTACGTCTCTTGCATGGCCATAGGTATGGGCATGGCTAGGTAGGCTGCCAAATGTCAAATGCCATCTGCGAAATGCCAAGTGCCAAATGATACAAATTACTTGTGCTACCAAATAATTACAAGTTTTTTATGACATTATTTTATGGAGTTCATGTGTTTCATCATTTCTGTTGGCTACACGTGGTATGTAGTTGGTTTGGTTGTGTTTTATAAATCCGAAGATCAAGCGTACGGTTACGGTTACGGCACATACATTATGCATTATTATGCAGTGGAGCGTTTAATGAAGCTTTCAGCTGATTCCTATATAGTCGTCATTCTGATCCGTTTCTGGCTTGGCCTGGTCTGGTGTGGCCTGTCTCGACTTCAACTTCGACTTGCCTTGACTGTAACTTGGCTAGGTTGATACAATGTGATGTGGTATACCATGATGACTCGCTGGAGGCGGTAGGACACAAGTATGGAAAATTTATATATCCTCACATAAGGCGACCATCAAACACCGTTTCGGTGTCTCTGACTTGAGTTGGTGTGCAATTCCCCGATGAGAGTACACTAATATTTTTAGAGTTACACGAGACATGCTTAATCATGTTTCGACAAGAAGTGACTTAAGTATACGTGTCAGTGTCAATGTAGTAGCATGGCATGGTATGTGATGTATGTTATGTAGAAGTGAACCGAGCGGAGTACAGACTTGTTTTTATGCAGTATTATTGTATTTTCGTACTCCATCTTCTTGCTCATTCTCATTCCATTCTCCTCACGGTCACACCTTTCCACACTAGCAGAACTGAAACTGACAAGGAGACCGAAACCGAAATACCTATCTACCTACCTTCCTAGGTATTTTCTTGCCGTCAGGACGAGTGCACATCGATTCCTGAACCAACGGTGGCCTGGCTACTTATTAAATACAGTGTATTAACATTTGACTTGCAACCTCTGTAAATCTTTTTGTTTGTCTGCTCAAGTCACGAACTAAAACATATTTCGATATTCCAATGAAAATCCCATCGTTCAATCATCGTCAGGAAATTTTGGAACACGATTAAATATATAAAAATTGCTTTCATTCCTCTGCCAAATACGTATGCGAAAGCCTTCATTCATTCCCTTGACTGTCATTACACGATGCCACCTCGAAGTCAAGTTTCCCACATTGCCACCTGATACCACCTTTACCAGCGTCAGCCCGATCCAGTTCCAAACAGTTCGAAGCATTTTTCTTTTTCAATATGAAAAAGGTTGTGTCATCGAAATCTAATAAAGTTGAAGAGATTGAAAGTTCTTTACCAAATATTTTTTTCCAGTTCTTGACTGCTAATTCTTTGCCCCGCTCGTAGAATCGCAGTCGCCAAACAAATGTATCAGCTATACATAGTAAAAGGTAATATAGGAAAGTAATGAAAATGCAAATTTAAAGTGCTCTACAATGCTGAGCAATTCACTGTTCTAGATTTTTTACATCTTTTGATTTGAACATCGTCACCTTGGATAGAAGTGTTGTTATTATAGATTCCAAATAATTTCATTACGTACAGGACTATCAGGTGAGATAAAACTTTTGGGTATTCCTCTTAAGAATGTGAATTGCATTTTTTGTATGCTCATTTTACGCTACGGATTTCACTTTTGTAGTACAGACATTTTTCATTTTGGTGCAAATTAGATAAGCATAGGGGAGCAAAAAATTACGATGTCTTTAAAAATTATCACATTATTTTACTAGGATCAAAGTAATTATAAAAGTTTTTGATTCGATGATAAAATCACCCTTTCATTTTAAAATCAGAACAAAGAGTTTGTATATTAAAAGAAATATTTAGAGCATTGTGTGCAGATCAGATAAATTAGTAGCGACTTTAAGCTTTATTACTAATTAGCATCAATAAAACAAATTCATTTTATACAATATTGATGTCATATTCTGTTTACAATGGTGCATGCGATGGAAAAAGCAAATAGGACATAGTTCATAGTAGGTAGATACTTATATAATAAATCTGCATGTTTCGTAGAACCATAAGACTAAATATAAATGGATAGCATATATTTCAAAAATATCTTCGTTTTTCATACCCAATCTTGTATAGGAAGCCCCAAACTTGTATGGACGTGAAGTGTTTAATACTTTGATAAAAATGTTTAGGTAATTAAAATATAGCTTGTTTTTCCCCTATCTTACTCGAGGCCACAAAACTGTGATAAAATTACAACACAATCATCATTTTCGCAAAGTCTATTCTTGTCTTGTGCTCAATTAGCATATCATATTAATGTGTTAGCTCACCTGTGTCCACCACACTGTCTATTTGTGTACGATTTCTCGACCACAGTAGTAGGAGTAAAATCACTAGGAAAGGAATACTTGCTTAACTTACATAAGTGTCTTCAAGGCAAGCAATGACCTGGCAAAGACCTTGATCTTGAACACGATAGGTTGCATTTTGCATATATTTTATCACCATTTTGTTTCGGTTTTAAGCAGGGCTAGGGCATCTTCTGTCTCCCTTTCTCCCTTCGTGCCTCTCTCCACTGTACGCTCTCAACTAAAATGAGCCGTATTAAGGATTTACTAGAGTTAGAAGGAACTTGGCAATCTTCAGAGTAGCAATAAAATAAACGTGCTCATTTAGCTCATATAATGATAGTAGAATCCACTTGAAAGGAAAATGTGACGATTTTCATAGAGTCCTTATAGAAGCATATGTTACTTGCTGGTACTGGTACTGGCGACTGAACCCTGAGGCAGAATAGCATACAATATGTTGTAGCAAAAGGAATACACAAGTAACCAAAATGAATTAGAAAATTATGAACCAACATCTGACTAACAAGACTGCAACTAGTCTTTGTTTTTCTCTTGGAAATTCCTTCAACCTCATTTGATCCTTCATGGTGTCATTGCACGACGCTGCACTGCACTGGAGAATTTGGAGTTAGACTTGGAGTTGGAGTTCAATGAGTCGTACTTACTTTCAATGAGTGTGCAACACAGCCAAAAACCAACCCATATACCAATTATTATATAGACATATGGTCTGGTTCTCATCTGTTACCTAGCTGCTTAAAATTGTAGATAAAATGAACACACAGAACGAGCATAAACAAGACAAGACTTTAATTTTCTAAAGATACGGATCCGCATGCTTGGTACCTCCTTTCTTTATCTGCTGGTTACGCTCGTGTTCTCAAAGTCAGGTTTTAAGATAATTATTATAATAAAAATAAATGGAGCACTTTAAAGTGTTTGTCTAAACATCAAAGCATAATTCTATTCATGATTATTATTGCATTTTAATTTCAAACTAAGAATAGAAAATGACGAGAAGAGCGATTTCTGAATTTCCTCTGCCTACACACATCCTTTCATCCACGGACGTCGGGTTCCAAGTCCAAGTCGTAGTTATAGTCAAAGTTGAAGATACATTTCTAATTGCATACGCAAATAGCAATGGACAATAGTAACTAAACGAATGTACCGCCGACACCGACAGTATACATACTTGACTAGTTACAAACACAAGAGCATAATGTAATCATTGCTGAAATTACGCGAACTACTAGACATTCACAAAACCATTTCAGAATATATTATCCTGCATTCAACCACCGTTTAATATGCAACAAAGCAGGAACTCTGGATATAACAAGTCGCATTCAAACTGCATGTCGTAGTTGGAGTTGGAGTAGACAAATAGAGATCCCGTGTATTTACACAGGTTAAAAGAATTTCATAACTATGCGAAATAATGATACATGTTATGAATGCCGTTGTCATTGTCGTTGTCGTTGTCGTTGTTGTTGGTGCTCAACATTGAAAACTGGAAAACTAGCTGAAGGTTAGAAAAGTAGAAATTCTCAAAGCAAATCGTAAGGGCAAAGCTTTCACATAAATAACACAAGTACAAAATGAACGTGAACAATTTTAGGCTACGTGAGCATGTACAAACAGAGAGTTGTACGCGAAGCAATATTCATACAAATAACATACCAGATGTGTTTAAGGGACACTCAATTAAAATTTCAGCCTGAATTCAATCCATTAATGTCCAGGTTCCGAGTTGTTGGGAGTCATAGGCAGTGGCTGAGACACACATGGCAGAAAGCACAACATATGAATCTACTCAGTTACATAGTAGGAGTCTAAAGCTAGTCAGAGTTTACGTTACATGCCTACTGCACAAAAGGAATAAACGATGGACGCCGAAACTCGCCAAGGCAGAAGAAAAAAGAAAACAGAGAACGGCAGATTCACAGCGATGAGGAAGGTGAACAAGTAGCTAATAAATAAATGGTAATCAGAAATAATGGCGAGTAAAAACCTTTGCACTTTCAACGAGTTTTGACACAAAGAAAGTTGTACTTTCCACTCTCCTCGAGATGTTCTCGAATTCAGATTCCAGGAAACGAGTTGAGAAAGCATGACACACGAATGCACTGCCCTACCTCGTCCTCAGCCAGACACAAAAGCTCGAACGAGAAGGAAAATGGAGTATAGAACAGAAGATGAAAACAATAGAAGAAATGAAATAAGGTGCCTTTATACTTTCGCGATCATCCTCATTTCTTTCAATTATTGTAGGGGAATTTTCCATTTTACACTTTCATTCCATATTCAAGATCCACTCATTTCATTTTCAATTTTCATTTAATTGCTCCTTTCCTCCTTTTCATTGTATCGAAACAATAACTGCATGAACATAATTTTATGAAGTTTCCAAAAAAATTGCAAAAGCAAATCGCAATTTTTATTTTCAAAATGCTGGGTGTACAAAATAAGGTATTTAAACGTTATCATCCATGGCTTTTATTACTATGATTATCTTAATGCTAAAAGTAATCAAATTACAAAGATATATACGAGAGATTAGTAGTGATCAGCTGGAAATTTAGTTAATCTAGATAGAAACAGCGTAGAATTATGTTATTGGTTACAATTCGAATTAGTTACTGCACAATACTGCTATACGCATTGACAAATCAGCAAAAATCGTTTTCAAATTATCACTTAAATAATTTTCGAAAAATTGGTAACTAATGATTTTACAATGGTAACACGTAACCCACTAAATATTTCTATACATTAAATTCGATATTAACAAGGTTCTAAAATAAAATGTAGTGGGAATTGAAATTGAAGCAATGAATCAGTTTATACTTCCATGCACCAAGATGACTTCGGCATGAACGTTTTGTAGAATCTGCACAAAAACTATGTCCCGCAAGATTACTGTTGTCTGAAAATGAAATGAAACTAAAAGCGAAAGTATAAAAGCACCTATACATATTATTTACAGACGCGAACCGGGCCAAGGATTCCAATTCCTTGTTCTATGCTTTTTCATGCCGTCATCGGATTCCATAAGGACCATGTTGTAGTGCTTACGATTTAATTGCTACAACTTAAAGATTCTCATCATATACATTGATGTTGGCATTACAAAAAAATTTACAAACTAAAATCGTTAAAATATACATGTGCAGCTTCAAATACGCATCACATGTGACTAAATTGGAAAATAATAGTGTGGAGTAGATATTAATACAGAATTCAATATGATACTGATTTTCACTAGTGAGCTGTGCACACTGGATAGAATTTCGCACTGTATATTTCAATTGGAAAATTAAAATTCGATGAATCTCAATTTCAATTGAGTAATTGCATCATATTGGAGTCCTTATTGTTATCCGCGCCACTTTGCTATTAGTGGTATGAGATTGCAGTTCAACTACTAGGTACTTAATATTACATTCAGAATTAACCTTTTCCCTCCGGTATTTGCAATTTCGAGTCAAATTAAAACTTGAATTCTAGCAGGAGTTTGAAATTTGTGAGCCAAAAGTAAATCGTGAATATACACAGAAAGCAGTAGGCCCGCTGACCCACAATTGAAAACTTTTTGTTTTCGATTTTAGATTGCATTTTTGCACAACTTCGAGAATGTTCTTGATTGTTTTTTGTTGGCCAAGAGCAAGTATTTTTCACAAACTAATCTGCGCTCTGTAAGAAAATTCAATTTTGTTTTATCAAGTATGTAGCGATGTAAGTTTTGTTTTATTCACGCATCGGATATTCCTTTTATCGTTAAACAGTGAACGAGTTCTACATATTATACAATTGTTTCATTATTCAGAAAGCTATTGTCATTGTTATCGGTCTTAGATCCATTATGCTCAAAACCAGCATCGGGCCTAATGCGTATATCTCTTTTTCACTCTTCAACGATATTCTGTAACTTGGCGAACGTAGAGAAAAGGTTAATTCGAAATATTACCAATAATTACATCCTTCCTCTCCACTACCCAATTTACTCGGATACCCATAATTATAATTAGCAATCGCAGCATAACTTCCCGCAGGGGATATAATTATAATTATTCATGTCGATGCATATTATAGTAGTTGGTTGTAAACCTGGTAGAAGGTGGAACATGAACATATGTATATGCATGAGTAATTAAATTCTCAAAACTAAACAAATGCAAAGCGATGGGTTGTTAACGGGGAAGTGAAACCAGACCAAACCAAGCCAAGACAAACTAAACGAAACGAAATGAAACCATTGACTAGGAGATGCATATACACGTGGGTCCATGGAAGATACATATTCGTACGCACCACCATAGGTACACACACATAATTGGCGTTTGGATTTTGAAAATTTGTTTTCGTTTAAAGGATTCAAAGAGATAAGTTGAGGAGAAGCCAAGAGTAAAGATGTGAAGAGTAAAAGCAGAAGCAGAGTCGGTATTACATTTCACAAACCCATGAACTCCTGAAATATGTCTAATTGTCTATTGTGACAAGCCGATTGTGTAAACACATTAATACAAAAATCACAACTTAGTTTTCATCTACGATCAATAATTCCCAGTAGTCAGGCATTATAAGTTACAACGTTGTAACGTCCAAAGCCATTTGTAGTTCCCTTCCTAATTATATCATTCATTACAATGATGACAAAATACTATTATTGTGAAGGTGCTACATACATTACAAAGGTCATTTGTACGACTAGCAACAGTGCCTGTCTATTTCGTCTGTGTTTTATTTAAACCTACCTAGGCTCTGGGTGTACTTTCATAGGGGATGTGCATGTACATATACATACTCCTGCATGTTGTTTCAGACTTGAAGACGGAAAATGAATCCGAACCCGCAACCGGTCCTTGATTCGGCTGTCGAAGATGCAGCACCAGACCTAAAACCTATTGAGTCAATAGTACAAATACGTTGTGGAAAACAAATGGTGTTATTTTCACGGAAAGAAATGTTCGGATGAGCCAAACAAGATAAATATTATGATGTGCACTCGCGAAATTATAATGAAGCTCGGGAGCACTTCTCATCGTCAGTCACAGTGCGTGCATACAATTATCTGTATGTGCAGTGAAGGATTTGTAGCTGGTACGGTGAACGTGAAGCGTAACATATTCCAGCCGTTATCGTTCGGCAGGCCATCCTATGCTCAATTCCGTAGATGGAAATCCATGAAATCCTTCTTTAAATTGTTCCTCCGCTTCCCATAGTCACGCTATAAATTATATCCATCAGGATGTGTAACAATATGTCTGTATTTTCAAGAGGCTAATAAATTTAACAACGTAATTTTTCCCTTTTATTATCCTCATCATTCCATTGCTTATCTTGACTTGTACACACACAAATACATACCTACGTTCATAATATAGCCTGCAGCAGCAATGAGCAACCACAGACTGTAGACAAACTGTGCCCTTTACTGATTCATTTGGTATCCGCAGTAATGCCACTACATAGCTCCCCTGTACAACATCACTACACATCTATGCCTAATCTTACTACATACCAACATAGCTATCAACCGTTACCGAACCGATAATGTTCCAGACGCAAGACTCAAGAGTTATCCGAATCCTGAATCTAACACCCAACCTCCAACAACCGACAACCGACAACCAACCTCACTCTGGGACTGACTTAAGAAAACCAAATAAACTCTTCTCCTCTCAATTCTTTTGGCTCTCAACGTTAGCTTTAGTTTTTGAACCTTTTGGATTTGGCCAACTTCCCCATCTGTGCAATGTTCCAGTTTGATTTGGATCCGCGAGAAGAGTATAGATAATTACATATGTGTAGTGGTAGTGGTATATAGATCTATTACTATAGTAACTTACCTTCAGATTGCTAGTGCACACTGCACACACACAGTACATCTGCAGTCTGCAAATTGAGGGTGAATGAGTCTTAACTCAAGAAGGCGAGCAAGACAATTATACAAGCATCATGTACTTAAATACTCTATTGGTATCTCCGCCTCTAGTACCGAAGCTGTAGATATATTGCGTTGACTTTGGTGCTTACTGGTGCAGGTAGGTACATCCCTACCTACTTGCACCGTGCACGAGTCCGGCCTAGTCAATGTTAATCCTGTGGCAGTCAACACATTACCTACTGATATGATATTTCATCAGCTGAAATGGAGGAAACACTAACTGTACTAATAAGCCAAGTTTCTTTACTCTTTTGCCTTTTCATTGCTTTGCCTTCCTCCTTTCTGCTCACTTCAATTCACTTGACGATAGTACAAACACTCAGTCACAACAAGCTTTTGCTTCTGCAGATATCGAAGAATCTTTTCAATGTAACATGTATGTAGCTTAAGACTGGGACATGACATGATAAAGTACACTGCTAAAAGAGATGGTCCAAACAATTTACTCATCGAAGGCGGAGGCAGGGAGTTAGACAAGCGTCTCCCAAGACCCCTCCCCTCCGCCCCTTCTCTCTTCCTATATACCTATATATAAACCTGCAAAGGTCCTATACATGCAGAGGTGTACACCAGTAAAATACACAGAATACAGATACTATTAACTTACAAATAATAATTGCTATGGCAAAGTCCAATATCGGCATTGATCAAGGAAAAAATAATATTAGAAGAAGGAATATTGTTTCATATGGTATGCTGTAGCATGGTATCACTAATGCATACACACTAATGCTAAACAATCCTATTTCTATGCTGTAGTATGGTGGATGGAAGGATAACAATAGTAAATTATGAGCATTAGTGATATATGCCCAATGTTTTGATGAGATAAGACGAGATGTGATGTTCGATGATATTACTAGCTACACTCCTAACTTTACCTCCACACAGTCGTACACTTAGATGGAGTCAGCACCAGTGTCAAAGTCATCAGAGTCAGAGTCAGAGTCGTGCCGAATGATACATGGCTATCCAAATGTATCCAATATGTCCACACAACCAGTCAGCTCAAATCAGCTAACAATAGGAAAACATTTTTTTCCCTCGATTAACCTAGCCATAAAATGTGAACTGATAAATGAATTTTATTTTTATTCACACACTTGTGCTAAATATCATATATGTACGATAAATTACGCATTAATCACATCAGATGGGATGCCGAAAATGACAACTAATGGCAGGACATCTCGTTGTTTAGACCCATCGCCACCTTAAACTAAAAATAGGAATGTTGGGCATGACAAATTCCAATCGAATATTAGTTTTCTTCTCAATAAGATTTACAACGGCCAAACTACACAATCCACCAGTCCAATACTGTTCGTTTTTATACAAGTTATTTATTTGGCAGCATTTTTGCAACTAAACCCTCGCCCTGTCGTCAAATTTTCTGTGACAACTCAACTCTCTTTCTTTTCTCATCTCTTCATTTGACGTCTTTTCTTTCTAGACATCTGCTTGAAGTTTAAACAACGTAGATTGGGAAATCATGAAACCTGAAAACAGTAGTTAGGTGTAGTAAGTAATCCTGGACATATGGTAGGACTAACTTGTCTCTCGTAACAAAGGTAAAATCAAACCAATGCGCAATGCAATCAAATAATTATCTTAAAAATTAAAATCTGTGAAAAGGGGGTTTGGAAATAAAAAGTGAAATTTAACAACTCTCTTTGTATTAAGATTGTAACTTCCCATTTGCATATTCGTATTCATACGTTACGTCTGTTGTGGAGGATTTGATTGGGTGGTGATGAAGTGCGGTAGAACTCTCAATCCTGTGGTTAAATAAAACTGCAGTGAAAATATTAACAAAGGATTTTTTCGGATGGTGTACAATGTTAATAATATGGACTTAAGTCCATGAACGAATGTCTTTTCTCAGGATGAGCAGTTGTTGTTACCGTCATGCTTCCTTTTAGTCTCAAACCGTAGTCGCTACCGAGATTGTACATGTAAGTGCGGAGCGGTCTATCTCTTTCTATATCCCGTCCATCCATCAACTTGTACTTTCCACAGTTTCCTTTTTGTCGTTTGCACACACATGCAATGAACTGACTTTCCCAGAGAAACGAACGGGGTTCGTGCGTGCGTGTGTTCGTAGTGACTGAGCACTGAACACCGAACACTGCCATGCCTGTTTCTGGTGCTTCCAAAGCAATGCTCTGAACACGGTTTTCATCGTGGAATTCAAACACACACACACACAACTACAGTGTGTCGACTTTGGTCGGAGAAACGGGAAAATTTTCCTTCTCGCAGTTCAGTCTCTGCCTGGCAGACCGGACGTCTCTTACTTCTTCGCGTTCTTCGTCGAATGTCTCGCACTCAAACTTGAACGAAGCAGCATCAAACATCTAAACAACGATCAGCAGATTATCACCACCATCACTTTTGGCTCCAACGTTTTCTCAACGTTCAGCACCTCGTTTCCACAAGTAATTCCTTAAATGCCCGATTGTCACCAAATTGTAGTGGCTCCAAATTGCCGAATTCCAAATTCCAAATTCACTTCTCTTGATTCAGTGCTCACGCAAACAACACTTTGAATTCTGTTTTACAATTAATTTCCACACGGATTGCAACTTTTTACGTTGAACGTATTAACTACGAATTTGTTTTGTGACGTCCTTGAATATTTGAAACATCATCCACGGAAGACGAAACAATAACAAATTAAAAGCTAATCGGTTCAAAGTGGAGTAAAAATGGAGAATAATTGGGATTTGAAGTAAAGTAAAGTAAAGTAAAGTAAAGGCAAAGGTTGTTTTGTTCGTGAGATCAGTCAGCAACCACCCACCGTGTCTCTTTCTCGTCGCACCTACAAGGAGGAAGAAGGACTGTTAAATTGTTTGCTACATGTTCGAGTTGAACTGCCAACTGCCAGATATCTCCTTGATAAGGAGGGAAAAGGAGGGATAAAAATTGCAATTTATAATAGTTACTGCTGTTTTTAATTCAGTCGGAAGATATATTTATTCCAACTTGAGTCAAGTTTACCCCATTTTTGCCTGTACTTCACAAGGCTAGGGAGTACTCGTAAAAAACCGTTCCTATTTGGTGTGTCGACTGTGACTATGTGTGAATGTGTGTGCTTTTTGAGTTGAGTGGATGCGTGCGAAACGGTAAGAATTGGTCTGGTGTCATCTGCAGAAATGTTTTGCGGGACCACGAACACCATATATATCAAAGACACACAAGTTTTTGGGCATCCGTTCAAATCTGTTATTTTGGACCTGAGCCCATCTTGTCTACGTTTGTACAGTAGAGGCGGTCCATGCACAGACACAGTGCACTATAGTCAGTCTGACCAAACCGTTTTCGTGTGTCTCACAAAATAGACATTTGAGCTCATAAGTTAATCCGTACTTTTCATCAACCACACACACTAGACATTAACTCGCAATCTATTGTCTACACACGACTTAAACCTACTCAAACTACTGATAGAGCAGAACTGCAGATCAGCAGATCCGTCAAAGGACAAGAATCACTACAGCGTGTGAAGATATAAAATATCTGATCATTCCTCGCTTACTCCTGCTCCGACAAGATTTACTTTACGCACACACATCAACGTCCTCAGGCTCAGACTCTACCGAGAACTTGTATGGATGACACAGCCTCAGTCAACTGTTCACATCTATCTTCACAAATACGGAAACAGAACCAGATTTTAAGCTGCAACTTTTGTCTTGACTTTTCCCACCTGAACTGTGTCTGTCTGTGTGGTGTACCTCCTCACACTCGGGTGTTTTTTCCTACCTAGAGATTACAACATCGGCTCACCTCTCCTCCACGTTTCCCACTTCCCACCATTTACTACTTACCAGTTACTTACGGCTTACGAGTTTTTGCATTGCATTTGTACAGCCTGTCACTGGTATTCCCTCAGGATGGTCAGTGAGATAAGACTGGAGAGAGAGACATTCAGTCCTCCGCTAAGGATTTATCCCTAACTACGTGGATTACAGGTGCAGGCAACTTCCCTGTCCCTATCCACCTATCAGCCCCGCTAAAGCCCGCGTCCATGTTCACATCTATTTTCTTCCCCTGCGTCTCACTTTGGCCGCAAACAGTTACTGTTGCGTAAGCCGTTTCTTTTCCTCTTTTAAAGCTGCATAAAAGAACTACTCTAAGAAAGACATTGTAATCTCGCCACTCTATGTGAGTGAACTGTACTTGTGTGGACTCATCAATGGCCCGTGTGCCCTTCCATCTCCAAAGCCATGTTACAGTTTAACTCTAATGCCCCTACGAGCACACGCACAGCCGATACAGTACAGCAACGACGACAAACCTCCGCGGCATATTTGAGCTGAGACAAGAGCCAGCAAGTCAAGTGTAGATGTTACTTAAATGTGAGTAAACAATTGAAATTGGGAAAGCGACAGGAAGAGGAAGAGGAAGAGTAAGATCATCAGGAGGACAGGAACGTGCGGAATCGGAAGTATTTTCTACAAAGTTTCTTTCCTCCTCCTGGGAATGTCCAGGCCATGTGGCCTGTCACTTCCTTCATTTCTTTAACTCTCACACCTGTCAGTCATGATTTATCAATTGTTGACTTGGTCCATTTTTTCTTGTGACTCTCGCATCACTCCCCTCTGTTTCCACACAAACACAACCGTCAAGACTAACTACGGGAAGAAAAGTGACAGCGTTTCTAGCCTCCGTAACTTTTGTTGTTGTGGGGGAACATAAAGGGAATCGAAACAAGGCTGCTGGGAAAAACGTTCTCAAGTTGACTCATGTGGCTAGGGTTGTTGTGGTGAGAAGGATTTCATTAGCTTTTAATATCAAGTCAGACTGTAGAGACGCGTCAGAAAGAAGCACTTCATTTGTCCACACACTGACACAGACATGAATTCGACGAACGTGGATGATTCCTTTGAAACTTATGTCAACGACTCCTTCGCTTCCCTGTCATTTTCTACCGCGGGTTACCCAAGCTATGGGGACGGGACAACTGATGAGACTGGCGGCGTAGCTGGTGGTGGTAGCAGTGGTAGTGGTAGCGGTGGCAGTGTTGACGGTGGAGAGGGTACTTATATTGTTAACTCCACATCCGCCACAATTGGGGAACAGGGTCCATCAGATGACTTGAATTGGTGGGCACTGCTAACTCTTATTGTTCCACTCCTCGCTGTCTTTGGCAATCTATTGGTCATCCTGGCGGTGAGGAATGAACCTCGACTTCAAACAAGAACCAATTCATTTTTATTATCATTGGCCGTTTGTGACTCCCTCGTGGCTCTTCTCGTGATACCACCCTCCTGTCTAGCTCTCTTTACAGGTACACTCTTTACTCTCTTTGCCCTTTACACTTTACCACTTTACCACTTTACTCCATCTTCCTCTTTTTCTTGCTCTTAGTCATTACATTGAGGCAAGGTTTTCATTCAAAACTTCACCCTTCACCTGATTAATGGAGGGAAGAGTGTACTCGTACTGGGTCCACAGCACAATATAATTATATTCACCTAACTAAACCATGAACCACAGGTATGACATAATGATATAATACTACCATCTTCTATAATCATCATTCCTTCGCACATTCAGAGATCTATGGGTTAGTTAGTTATTGGGTTAGGCAGGCTTAATAAAAATGATTTCTTAGGGGAAACGGAAGATATCTGTGTAGTACCCATGAATAGTCTCATTACAGTCCTTTAACTCTTATACCTAACCTAACATACCTACCTACCTACCTCGATTTAAAATAAATTCCCTTAGTATCCTTCCTTAGTAGGGACGAAGGGGGAAGGAGTTGAACCGAGAAAAAATCGGAGAGAAAAAAGACCTGGAAGATGTATGAGCACCATTTCTTTAGAAAATAATCTCTTGTGTTTTCTCTATGGTATGGTGCTCAACTTCTCAATGCAATGCGTTTCGGTTTATACGATGTGGGACTGGTGCCGGAGCCGGAGCTGGTGCTGGTACTGGTGCTGGTACTGGTCCTGCTTCGGGTAGCTTCTGATTGCTGTTAAGATCAAACGGTTTCTACTGAAATGCATACTAACTATAAGAGGAAGGCAAGGGTATCATCAAAGCACAGGAGAGAAGAGCAACCTTAATGATAACCCACAATCACAAGTATATCTCTGGAGAAAATTACGAGTTTGAGGTACTCACATTAGACGCTAAGGTAAAGGCAAAGGTAAAGGGAAGACAGTAGCAGTTTTGTGAAATCCAACTCACCGTCGAGTCGTTGTGAAATACACCGGTAGAGAGTTCAAACTACGTACCTACCTATGCATTCATTCTATGGGAATACTTTTTCTCGCACGTTTGACACTCATTACCCCGTCCCTTCCCACCTCGCGCTCTCTTCTTTTCCAAACTTCCATATCACATTTTTTCCTCGCTCCTTCTTCACGGTAATTGTGGATGCTGCTGCTCCTGTTCTACAGATATGTACTACTTAAACTGTGTAGGTATGTAATCATCCTACGAAATGGCAATCCAAGTGTGCAAACATAGCCACGCACATTCCTTGCTATTATCGAGGACCATACAATCCACAAATGTCAACGTCGTTCCCTACTTCTGCAAGAGACTATACGTAGTTTGAGTCGAAATTATTTCTCTCCACCACAGGAAGTCAAGAGGAGCTGGAGAAAAGGAGAAGATGGCAAAGAATGAGACAGTTCTTTTAATTGTCCTAATAGCCAAACTATGCTGTGGCTCCGTGTACATACACACCTATCCTTTTCTTCCAGAAGACACGCAGTATTTCATAGAATCTCGAATCAAACCAGACAATCGCATTTGTAACAGTGACAGTAACGTAAGTATCGATAACCTATTAAGCAATAAATTCTAAGAAGTAGGGCAATATACAATTATTACACAGTGAGTAGTTTCTTGGGCAGGATGAGGGCATTGCCGGTTCCGATTCCAGTGTTACTGTACGCTTACAAAGTCTCACTTGAACGCTAACCTAAACAGATTTACATTGAGATTCAGGGGCAATGAGCGCGGATCGTAAACTATATGTTGCGTTACGTAGGTACCTACCCACTGTAATTTTTAGAAATACAACGACCGAATTCAGATTTTCCTTTCTTCATCTTAATTCTTCACCATCACCATGTGATCCAGTTGAATATAATAGACCATTCAGGAAGGTATTATGGTAATGGTAACAAGTCTATATTTATGTAAGAAGTTGGGAATGCATACAAGTGGACTAATAATACAGATATGGGCTGATGTGGATGTAGGATTTTGCGACATGTGAGATGAAGATAGAGAGGTTTGAAAGAAGTAGGCCTGTTTGCCCAAGAAGAGAGATAAGTTGCATCTTGCACCGGAAAATGTTATTTTTACCAAGAAATATCATTTATGAAACGATCAAGAGTGTCTTAAAATCTCTAAAATTAAATGGGATTCTCTGAAAATAAACGGAAATAAATCATTTCTCATTACGTTCCAAAAACCACGGCTGTGAATTATTCGTTTCTTAGTAGGTCCTAGCTCTTCAGTCTCTGCCATTTCCAATGCTAATTTTAATGTTGATACAAGTGCTAATATACTAATGCCAACGTTAACTCCAGTAAGGGACTTAGGTATATTGAGACCATATTTCTACGTATGTATGTATAATTATACGCAAGTATGTGAGCTGTGCTGGTGCACCTATCTGTCGACTCACTACTTGTACAGCTACATTAAAATAATATTTACCCAAGCAGATATGCATCATGCAATTACAGCAACTTGCTCTGTGCTCATACGTGTAATCATGTAGAGTACAGTATATTATCAATATTCTTTATGTGGGTAAGTAAGTATCTTCCTTAGTATGTATAGTAACTTTATGGAAAAATATGTGTAGCATAAGCATATCTCTAGATATACATAGATACTCTTCCACTAGACTTTGGAGAGATTCATGAAAAGGAAATGCAAAGGTGACCTTTTCATCGGTTCCTTTGGTTTTGCTTTTGCCCGTACCACAGATATTTCATTTCATTCCCGTCGCCTGTTAGTAATGAATGCAATAATTCTTCCTTGTTTCAACTTACGCCGTTTTCCAGCAACTCGTACTTTGATTTACTTCGTCGAGCTCCTTTTCTATCTATCTAAGGATTAGGAGCAGATACTTGCAAAGATATAATTATACACTGTATGGTACACGGTGTATGGGACTGATGTAGTGGTGGTGATGCAAGTATGAAAGAGTAGCTTATGAACACATTTTGTACAGTTCTGTAGACACTTTCGCCTTTATACATCTTTATTGGTATCTGGTATCCATGTCTTTATCATTACTGTGCTGTGGGCTGTGGCTGTGATGCTCTGAAGGCACTACCTCCACCTTGATAATGGCACTGCTTGGTGTATACCACTTACCTTAGCTAAACTCCGATATGTGGGGTGTACCTTTATTGTTTATATGAATTCCTTTTCGCATCTATAGGCATTATTTTATCATCAGTATCATCTCACAGTATTTCATGTATCGGAATTATGTTTCACATTTTAGCAGTGACTCTGAGATGCCAACAGTTGGGAATGAGGAGATTAGCATACAAAATTAAGATAAAAGTCCAAGTCCAAGACCTAGTCCAAGTCCAAGTCCAAGCAATCAGCTGCATATATAGGTATATGGACAGTCATAGGTACAGACAAGGCAGATTGCAGACACGATTTGAAATAACTACACTAATCATTTCTTCGTCTCCAATCCAAATTCGTACATGCTCAGAGCTACAGTTCGCATCAATAGAGTTTTACAACATAGAAAAAAACGTTTTAACCATCTTTATACGGTAATTTATTTAAAATTTCTATGCTCAACATTAATTATCGTAAGCATATGAATGTTGATATTCCTCAATATCAAAATCAAACGGAGTCAAGAAGGGAACGAAAGTTCAAATAGCAGCCGCCACATAATGGCATAATACACAAATGAGTGTATACTACACATGAATTTCGATAATAATAATGAGAGATCTCATACTGTTGTGATGTCTTTACCGCAGGAAGGTAAATCAGTGTTTGCTATCTCTCTCTCTCCACTGTCTCCAACATACCAAACCGGGCTTTGGTATGTGATTTCGTGTCATGTCTCCTCTTGTCTCTTATGGACTAGCATATCCATCAATGAAATATAAACGTATAGATTGCACATTCCATTGTCGTCATTATCGTCTGGTGTATACGCTGTTTACAGTGTGCCCGTAGACGAGCAATAATGTACATATTTACAAAATATAATTATCCATGTACAAGGAAAACCAATTGTTGCTTCTTTCTTCCGACAAACGCTTTGCTTTTGCTTTTGCTTTTGCTTTTGCTTTTACCTTTGCTTGTGCCTTTGCTTTTGTTTCTGCCTTTGCCTTTAGCACGTCAGAATCTAGGCCGAGAATTATGACTACGGATTAGAGCGGCGGTTCAAAGTAAAGCTTGAGCTTCAACACTTGCTTTAGCCTCCGGAAGTGCATGCGGATGAGAGTGGGATGATGTTGATGATGACGACAAAGACGGCTATGACGATGACAACAACTCGTTTTCATCTCATCTCAAATTTCAAATTCAAACCATTTGAAAATCTCATAAAGTCATTACTATAATGAAGGCCAGTATATTTAGAGCATACCAGAAGAAGATGGCAGGGTAGTAATTACATATTATAATTAAGATTTGGCGCTTCTCTTCTCATCTTCCATTACCTAGAGCCAGAGTGCTTGAGAAGGTGCTGGTATCTCTGCATGCATCCTTCTCCTGCAACGTATGTAGGTACCTACATACAACATTTATGGACACATCTTATGAAACTATATTAGACGTAGGATTAGTAACCTAAGCTGTCTCTGGCGCACCAGTTTCAGCATATTGAAACCCACTTCCGCGTATTCTATTAAATCAAGACTGAGTCAGAAAGGGTAGCAGTAGCTGGTCGAAGTGAGAGGAACAGTCTTCTGTGTTCGGTGTCGGTAATTACCTACACCATGTATTCGAGAAGAGAATGACTGAAAACTCATTTCAATTTTCAAATCTGTCCCTACACGACGGACATGATAGAAGGAGGTACAAGACACGACTCATCGGGATAGGAACTACTACGCATAACATGACGAAGCCATGCAGTATAATGGGAAATGCGAAATCCATTCATTTGTAGGTAATTGTATTCAGTATTCCGTATTCAGTATTCAGAAAATAAATAATTATTCCTTGGGGAGCTGTGGATAGTGTCTACAACTTTGAACTGCTTCACTACATGCAACCAAAACCTACATACCTATATCTAAATATGTAAGCCTATACTCTAAACCATATAGTAGCCTGATGCAAGAACTAGGTACCTAGTAGTTTTTGTAATAATAAGGAATACAGACCATCGCATGGACGACTAGACGAGATAGGAAAACATCTCTATGCTCAATTTGGCTTGGTCATTTTAATGATGCATCATTCATCTTCATGGATTATAAATCCCTACCTGTCTTCTACTTATATGTCAAATGGAAAATAGGCAGAAAACATGACTGCAGTTATAGCTTAAGTACCTATGTTTATATACAGTGATGGGCATTTGACTGTGTGACAGTAGAACTAATTGTGATAGTGAAGAGTGTAGAGTTCAAGTATTAGTATTGCATAGTACCAAGTAATACATGCATTCCTTACTCATGTCCATACCATGACGTGGGTGTGTGGAGTAATCGTTTTACTTCCACTGTCGAATATTTAGTCAAGATTGATGAGAATCCCAATCAAGTTTAATCACATAATCGAACTAAAGGATCTCAGCCAAGACTAGCGAGTCAGTAAAATCACATTCAATATAATTTGTAGCCATTTTCGAAATTCAACTTCTGTATAAGATTCAATCCATTTTCTACGTGTCCCAATGAATAATAATCTACATACGATTGCACTTAGCAAAAATCCTAACTAGGTACCTACCTACATTCATGCATTTGTGACATGATCCAAGACAGATTTAAGTTACATTAAAAATTTATTAGAAGTCACTTTCTATTGGCTAACTTATTACCCTTTTTTAGAAGCATTATTTGTCAATATCATTAACAATTCGTTTTCAATGATATTCTTATGGCTGCATATTTTAATATTTAAGTAAAAAGGGCACGAAATTAATTTCTCACGTGTATTACATAAACCGGAGTTGACAAATTATGGCAATTATTTACACTTGAACTAAAACCAGCCTATTTGTCATTATAATGTGGAAATGCAACAGTATGATATAGGAAGAGATCGGTGATATAATAGCGGCCCACCTTCTCTTGACCAAATGCAGTCTACCCCATCTTGCAAAAACGATCCGCCCTCTGTTCCAAGTCCAACTTTTACTCTGGCTGCATTCATTGCATTGCTTGAGGTTACTGGGGCAAAATATTTGGTGGGTGCTCAGGTAATAATATACTGCCGGCAATTATGGGCAACAAGTATAAAATGCATCAATCACTTTCATCATATTATGCTCAAGAGATCTTTCAAAGATCTATTGTGTCGTGGAGTAATAGCTATTACCATCGCACGAGTAATTTCATTCTCTAGTGTGTGTGTACCGTATTCAAATTAAAAAATGGTATGTACACTCTCCAAAATGAAATCTTAGTATCATCATTTGTATATATGTATCCCTTACTCAACTTGAAGCGTAGTACAAAAATGACTAAAATAAGATTTTTACTTTTTACCGTGTACAAATGAACAAACTACTAGGACAGTGAAACATAAAACAAGTAAAGAACCGTCCGTGAATGTAGCTTGAATCGAATTGAAGGATGGAGATATGCATGTAGGCATTTGAGAATATAGGTTGCATCAGCATCAGACAGAATTGCCGAATGATGACAATGAATGTAAAGTGGCTACGTGAGTATGCAGTATGCACGTGAGGACGTCAAGAGAAGAGTAAAATTATTATCCATGTCATCAAAGGGAAGAATGCGCTTGTCTGGCGCTCCAAGACAACGTGACAACACGAACAAGTCTAATGACAGTGACTACCCGAAAACCAGAAGTAGTTAGCGATGAATTACCCTGACCCTGGCTCTGGTTTTGGCTTTGGCTCTGGCTTTAACTTGGATGTATAATATGATGCCACGATCCATGAGCCGTGACCAGCTATTCATACCGTGTACCCATGAATGTATCTCATTGTTTTGCATACCTAAATATCTACATAGGAATAGGTACCTACTTACGTGTGTGACAGTGTGAAATGGTGACATGTACCCAGAGGGAAGAGAATCGGTACATCGAAACCTAGACTCCAGTTTATACGGCACTACCATACCGCCAAGGCAATGACAAGCTGTCTGTTTAACTTACTTAGAGAAAATCCACCATCTTCCCAAGATGTATTTTGTTTTCGAAGGAATGTGGCAAGTCTACAGCTATTTTGCATGTTGTGAAGCAAACGTATTTGGTAATTCATCTATATCATGCATGGCTTCTGAGAGGTACTGTCTCAATTGAACCAAATCATGCAGAGTGTTCTGTGTCCTCCCTCCCTTACGGTCTGCCATCTGCACACATTGTCACAAATGCATCGAGTTTATCCAACTTTGAATTTACATCTTCCGGGTTCCGTTTAGAGATTCCGGTGCAACGTGTACACTTTACTTGAGGTAAAATGGGACTCCGCTCAATAACCTTGAATAATCCAGGGTCTCACTTGTATTTTACTTTCATATTTTATTCATACCTCCTGTATACATTTATAAATGGTAATGGGTGAGGTTGATTAAATATTAAATAATAATCCTGAAAGATCAAACACGGTGGGCAATCCTAATAAGTATTTACAACAAGAATCTTTTACATTAGTGCATTCCAAGAAATACCTATGTGTGCGCAGTGCCTAATCGTCTGTTTCACTTGGGTTTCAACTCTTGGGTCTATGTATGTTCCACGATTTCTACAGTACCTACCTGCAGTGCTAACAATGAGTTCAAGTTTAGGGGCTGTTGAAATAAGGGTTGGAAGTTGGAGGCTGTGAAGACTGGAAATTACAAGAGGAAACGTAAACCACGAGACTAATAAAATATATTGTGTATGTACGACAAAAGTCTTTGTTGAATGAACGGATTTTTTTGGCTCAATGCAAAGACTTTGATTTACGTCATTTAGAGCATGACCAAAAGAACAATGAGAAATAAGTAAAAAGTTGCTCTGTTTAAGAATATATGGACGCCAGGAAGGTAGGCGGAGGAGAAACTTACTTGGATGGAAAATAGATAGATAGAATTTGTCCCGGAAAACTCTGCAAAGTAAACCCCACAAAAATAGGAATCGCATCCATCCGAAGTATATAATCTTTATGTAGATAGTAAGTTTGTGCTTTATAGATATACCTAGATATAAATATACCAACGTCTATAGTTAGATGTTGCATTGCACTGCATTGCATATCATTTCAGTGCATTTCATTCCCATGCTCGTATAAGTTACCATACCATATCATCCCTCCGATGAATTGGAACGTGTACACAAGTAATTTTTTTTACCATTCCGATTTCCTCGCAACTCAAGCAAAAAAGCGGAGCACCATTCTTGGAGTCTGTAAAGAGAGGGAAGGAGCTGATCGGGAGTTTCGTAGCTTGCTACGCCTGGATTTGAAGGAGAATTGAATAGCTCCAAATCTAAGAAGGTACTTACACCTATTCAACTATTGGAGTTGGTAAACTATCCGAAGTAGGTGGGTATGTTCAGCCCGCCTCACTTCCCGTTTCAAACAACTTACTCACCTACTTTATTCAATGCGGAGTTGGAGCCTTATGTGTCAGTTGTTTTAGTCGACGACGACGAGGTCAAGACTAACTTGTAGTTTCCTCGAAAGCAACCAAACCAAACACTTTCCCGTCTAACCAAGCCATTAGACTACCACACAGCTATGGCGGGCGAACTCGCGTAATCTATTGAAAAAGTTGGGGAGAAAATTCTAGACCGGACGATCATCCATCGTTCTATCATACTGTGTGCCATGTGCCTATTGACTTGGGACTTTAGATCGGCACAAAGAAACATTTCCTTATTCTACAATATCTTTTCCGTCGCCAAGTAGCCTTGGTCTCCATCTCGCTCCTAACCATTTAGTACCAGTACCATGTAGTCCGTATACATACCTGGGCTATATATACATAGTCTATAATTTTACATTAGCTTCTCCCTCATAGATACGTAAAAACCTTCGCCTTCAAATATAACCTTGTCACGTGGTAAAATGTTGAACTCAGTGTCATTGTCCACGCATTATCCAAATCATTTAACTCTGCTCTGCACTTTTAGCGGCACGTTACGTCCTCCATGCAAGTGTGCAGTTGAAATCTGAGATGCTTTTTCGTATTAGGTACCTTGGTCTTTGCTTTCCCTAGTACTTCTGCATTAGATTTTCCTTGCCTATCGTATTTTCTTCTCCGGTGGAACATTTCAGGGAGGTTGCAACAGGGAAGACAAAGGAAGGCAAATACAAATCTGAGAACTACTTGATGTATAATATGATAATCATTAGTTTATATTACAATCTACAAGATTTTCCATCTCTCATCGTAAGTCATGTGTCAACTCTATAACAAAAACAAAGTTGGAACTTTCCTCCCATAAGTTCTCGTATCTTCACTTTAGTTCATTCTTTCAATTCAACTTTCCCAAAACTAAAACATTCAATTCCTATTTCCCACACAACGAAACAAACTTTGCTTTCGTGCTTTCGATGGTGGATGAAGGTGGCGGCAATCTGTAATCTCGAGTCAGATAATTCCCAGCTGTAGGTCTACACTCATCCCCTGCCCTTGGTATCTCTGTACAAATACATACATGGATGGAGATGGAATAGGAGACAGCGTTTTGATTTGATATATTCCAACGGTTTGATCTTTACTTTAGATTATATCAAAAAATTGAAGGCAAACGATAGTCATAATTCTCCGGATAGAAGGATGCACGAGGTAGATTGTGATTTTGTTTTGTTGTATCATCTCTTATCTCGTGCAATGCACATTGCAGATGGCTGCAGGTGCATAAAACATTTGCCTATGTGGAGACGCCGCCCATTATTTTTTGAAATTTAAAGGTTGAACGTCAGGGGAAAGAATCACTAAGGTATAATTACAATGCCGTTATTTATTCTTATTCTACATTTTCGGTAGTTTCTAATTTATTTGAAAATGGCGCAAAAGTTGAAGGGCTGAGGGGAAATGAGAACATAGTTTAGAAATAAGTACCGGGGGATATGTACGGTTAGATTACGGATGCTGGTAAGTTCATATTTGAAATTAAATTCGACTGAAATCTTGTTCAGATCAAAGGGGCGTTTATGTTTTGGGAGATTATGAACTAAATGTAGACGGTGGAAACACAGCGGGTAATTCATGGGTGAATTTATGACAAGTGCAAGCACAAACCATATGTAGCATGTATGCAATAACTAGCATTCAGTGTAGTGCACTCGTGTACGGTATTACTTGCTATGTGTAGAAAATTGCGGGTGTTGCAATGTTGCCAATTATTGGCTCCTTCATATTATCACAGTACAGTATACTGGTTGTGCTTATCACTTCAGGTGTAGTTGCAGTGGCACATGTAGAAATTCAATAAACCCAAATCTCAGTACACATCAACTTAAGATCCCTTGCCTTGGCCAATTTACACGTTGAGTCGAGTGAGTGCACTTGCTGCAATTCGTATGTGTATAAAAAGTACACTGTAAAAACTAAAGAATCTTAAAACAGGAAAAATGCATCTCAAATGCCAGTAGATATTTGGCATTTTTGATGTACCAGTTTTAACACTGTAGGTGTAGCTCAAAATTATGGATCGCACTCAATCTTTGCCGGTTTAGGAGGCAATTAAAAAAGCATCTAAACACGCGTAATGATAGGTGTATGCAGAAGGTAGAAAGCACTCGTAAATGCTAACTGCAAAATGTTCAAGTGTCGAAAACATTCGCTTTTAGAACGTCAACCAGAACTAAGAGGAAGGTAAGTACAAACAGGACCATAAATGTAAAAAGTATTTATGGCTCCGGGTAAAAGGAATTAAACTGACGCTTTCCTTTTCCTCTACCTATTCCCAATGCACTTCTCTAAACTGTGATGTGGAGCGTGGAGCGTTGCGAATGCAGTTGCAGTGAACAACACGAAGTGCACAACGGGAAGATATTAATGTTTAGCATATTATATGTATGCATGTAGTTTCCACTACAAGTTACAACTTGAATTCGTAATATGTGTCACTTTTGTCTTCTTCGTGTTTCCCCATGATCTCTATTGTGTGACTACTTGGTGGAAAATTGAGCAAAGGAAGGGAAGACAAAAGGGAAGAGCAGCATGGTTTTCGACGGGTTAATTTACCACTGCCGATTGCCATTGTGATTACAGTGGTGCGAGTCATGGCTCCGGTTAAGGAGCTCTCACTCTGCAATCACCAGTCAATCGTACTTTGTTCCTGAGTACTTTCTCAAGTGTCTCTGATATGACTCGACTTGACTTGGTGCAATTTTCCATGAGGCATTCCAAACCAGCACCGACGACGATAATAGTCTTTTAAATGATTCATGTTGATCTAATGGAGTCTTTTATCAATTTTATTCTCAAGCCAATGACCATCCTCAAGATGAAATCTTTCACAATCTAAAGTCATAGAGGATAAGGAATACGGAATACTTGAACGTTTACGGATGGCAGTGGAGTTGGAACTGGCACTGATACTGGTTTCGTTAATACTTACGTGGGTACTTAGGGATATAGTCAAATAATACTCGTCATCACACTTACCTACGTGCTGCTCTCCCCGATGCTGATGCTATGTATGCGTTTGGAATAGTATGCCCGGATGTCTGGGAATGTATAGGAAATAGGAAAAGGAACGGGTTAGACACGATGTGCAAGTAGTAGCCAGAGAGATAGCCATAGTAGTGAGGTAGACGTGGAGTGGTCTATTCTTCAGTGGAGTCAAGTCTACTTTGTACGTCTGCCTAATAATACGTGGACGTATTTTCTGGTTAAATGGACGACGACAGTATGTGCAAGTGGAAAAGTGTGGGTTATTGCTTGGAAATGCGTGATAGAAAGAGAGAGGAGAGAGAGAAGGATGGAGTGAAAAGGGTCTATTATTAAAATTACAGAAGCGTGATGTCTTCATTCTTGATTCTACGAACAATGGACGAGTATATTTTAAAGAGTTCTTTATTGGATCGATCCATGGCGAACAGTGGGAAAGGAGAGAGAGAGAGAGGAAGGGTAGGCAGGGGAATAGTGAAAATTTTATAGGAAAATGACATGGATCAAAAATCATATCATTATAACGCTACCTCATCCCATCCCATCCCATCACGTCCACACCACATCTTTTCATTCACATTTAGCATCCGGTCGCTCTCTTTCTTTCCTTTTCCTTCATGCATTCACCATTCACTCTTCGCTCTTCACTCCTTCCACCACGTACTTTCTCTTCTCTTCTCTCGCTCTCTGTCTCCGTCTCACTCACATTCTAGCTTTCCATTCCTCCTCTGTTTCCTGGCACAAACTAACTTGTCAACCTACTCCAGACTTCACTTGACTCGAACGGAAAGAATATTTCATCCCTCTTGGATTCATCAACAAGGGACAAAAAAACGGGATGCGTTCTTTCCCTTCTCCTTAACTACTTCCTTCCACCTCCATTCCGTATCCACTTCCACTCCACTTCTCTATTTTCCTCTCTCTCTCTCTCTCTCTCTCTCTCTCTCTCTCTTCGGTTCCTCCTTGCTCTCCCTTATACCACCATGTGATATAATGATCATAATAGTAATATAATAATTACATATCAAGTTTTTACTTGGCCAATTTTTATCATGACAACGATCATTTGAATGACGTCAGGCCAGGGAAGTTCGAAGTCACCAGGAGATGTAGAACCATACTTTTCCAGTTCAATCTCAAGCAATGCCTTTGCTTAGGTATCTATCTATTTGACTTCCTATCGCCATCAGATATTGATATTGCCCATACAGGTACGAACGTGAGTGCCCATTTGAATTCAGGCATTTTCCTATGTACCTACGTGTAAGTAGCTAATATGCAAAATAAGTCCCTATAGGAACATACAGTGAAACTTTGTTATAACGACCGCCGATTTAACGTTATTTTTGCTATAATGACACTTATAAGCGTCCCCGTCAAAAAGCCTATGCCTTCCCATGCTAAATTTAGGTTATATAACGTCACTTTTTATAACGACATTCTCGCCATACCCTCGATCATGCTTCAGCCTGCCCCTTAGTTGCATTCGCGTTTAAATTGGAAACTTTATAACGTATAGTTCACTTTCGTATCCAATGGTATATTTTATTATGTAACCGAACGTAGCACCCTATAACATCTGGACGTTATAGTTTATAACGTCACCTCCCTATAACGTCCAAAAAACGGTCCCGTTTGGTGTCGTTATAACGAAGTTTCACTGTACCTAGATACATTTTACACGTACATTTCTCGTTCTATTCCATAAGTTCAAATCATCAGTTTAGTTATTTGAACAAAAAGAATCAACCTGTATTAGATTTTTCCTGTACCCGTATTACTTTTCTGCCTTCCAGCTGCCAACAGGACCAGTGAGGGAGTGAGTACCTATTTAAATATAGTTTCTGGTTCAATAAAGCAGATTATTTGACATACCTAGTGCTTAGTTATCAGTTTTATCTTGAGGTGTGTAATATCTAGCTAGAACCTTGTAGATATCAGTAATTCAAATATTATTTTCGAGAAAACTCGAATATGGCTTTGAATATAGACGCAGACTTTATATCATTTGTATCTGGTGCCTTAGGTACTAGTTGTAATTTTAGCTTACAATTGAATACATTCAATATATCAAGACAAGGCGATATTCATTATCTTTGTGCAATAAAGAGCATTCTTTTGTTGCACCGTCAAAAGTTTCAAAAGCCCGACCAAACCGGAAACTGGATTCTAAGGTCAACATTTTCGAAACTTCCTGTACTGGTTGATGTCGATGTGGTTTTAGTTTAGCATGCCTCATAACAGCTCATGGTGAAGTAACAAATAAAGTTCAGCAACCATAAAAATCTATTATTACTTGTTATTACAATTATTATCATAGGGTATTATCAAAGCCTGGATATAACTCACAAAGTAGAGATATTTGGTGACCACGGATAGTGTAATTAACCTCCTCATTCAAGATATATGTTCTGAGATGCATTTTAAAAATTTAAAGTCGTGTATATCAACTGACATGCTGAGAAAAAATATGAAGACATTTTAGCTCCGAATTTTAACCACATCCGTAGACGTGCATCTCTGTATTGCATTGGAAAATGGCTATGATTACCCCTCTGCAATCGGTTTTTCACATGGTTGTCAGGTAGATCAAAACGCGTATGTATTACATGAATTAAATTTAAGGAAAATTGCATTTAATATGGTTTTCCCCTTCCCCGACGGACTGGTGGTACAAACTGCAGACATGTGTTAAAACCCGGGATGGTTTTTGAAACAAAGTATTTCTGCATGTATATTGCAACAAGTACATTCCCCCGCTGCACTCATGAAATCTCACATGGAAGAGCACATTTACGAATGACAGAAAACCCTGTGGGACTCTGCACTCTTGTATGTAATACCTACCTACGTTTATGATTTTCTCTCGTGATATATGTACACTGTAAAAATTGGTGCATCAAAAACGAAAAACGTACTCGTATTTAGTATACCTATGAACGCAGTTAGGATGCATCTCAAGTTCATATAAAGTGTATCTGAAAATCTAAAGTCCATTTAAAGCAATGCGTTCATAATCATATAAAACACAAGTTGGTTTCTGGCGCTTTTTCGTGTTTTAAGATTATGTAGTTTTAACAGTGTAGATGTGATTCTGTAGACTTTCAGTTTACTTAAAAAATATTGTATACACAGGAGTAAAGCGCAGTGAAAACCATGGCTTTTAGATGCGTATTTTTTTTCTGATGCTATGAGTTTGAAACACGTACATATATTTGGTACAGTATGATTTCGTGGGCTGTTTTTCGTCGCATCTATTCTATGTAAACTTATTCTACAAAAGTTTGGAAGTTAAAAAATATTTTAATTCCATGTACCTCCGTGGATGCAGTCAAGTACATAACGGGCATGAAACTTTATTTGATGATATTTCATAGTAATGCAGGAAAGTCTCTGACGCTGGCGGCCTTTTTCTTCAGCATGACGATTTTTGCTTTGACAGATATTACGTTAAAATGCACCCTCTCAAAATCCATTCATAGACAGTCATCGATCCACAATGAAATTGATAGCGGGAAAAATCCCTCACAAAACCTTACATAACTTTTAAAGTTTTGTGCAAGAAAATAATTTAAAGAACTCAATGTACTTTGAAGAATGTACTTGTTTACTACAATCTACTGTTAAAGCAATCACAGCAGTAGTTGGGAAATCAATTATATTTCTCCGTATCAGGATGCAATGCAGTGGGATAAAATAATTAGTTTGACACTGTCACTACCATACTGATTAAGACGGTGATTTGATAGAAAGAAGTGTGTCCAGGATGTCGTACTGGATGTGTCATGTTTGTTCTTTCCACATGGAGCCCTTGATTTCAAATGAAATGATGGGAAACCTTGACAAACAGTGAGATTGTTGGTAGGGATTTGAAGATGAGTACCAAGCTAGAGTTTGTTTATAGAGTGTCCAAAGAAACGCATCTAATGCATGTTAATATCATATGTGAAGACTGCTGGTGCTGTTGAGATTGGTATTGGTTCTTTCCACGCTTTCTTGGAATTATTTATTCGACGAGGAGTGAAAGTAAGTGTAGTGCAGTTTTTTATTTACCACTCGATAGTTGTGTGGAAGTGATGTAAGCGTCGAGTTTGTGTTTGACTTGGGAGGGGAAGTGGGATGAAAGTGGACTGTGGGCTCATCAGGCAAAGATGTAGAATGTGGAGGAAGAGAGAAGCAGCAAAGTTTTGCCTAAAATGTTGATTTGTTGAAATGTCAAAGTTAGAAATGTATACGTATGTGGGTACATACTCCGTAGACAGACATGCATGTGCATATTACCTGTTAAAGAAAATTTTGCCTGTGGAGTGTAAAATACAATGGCAATGGCATTGGTTCCAAGTCGAGTCTATTTCTTTCCAGACGCTCACCCAATCCACCATGCAGAGTTCTAAGCCTAGCTCCATTTTCCCATATTCTGCAGTATACTTTTCGTGTATGTTCCACTTTCCTCCATTCTCTGCTCTTAAAGCCAGGGTAAAGACATTTTCTCTTCCTGTCTTGCTTATCTTTTATGCTCGTGGCATTCGAATTCCAAGTGGTGAGGATAAAGACGATAGACGATAGAGCAACTATCTTTTTAACGAATTTTGTTTCTTACTCTTAAGACTTCTGCATTGAATGCATAAACAAGAAAACAAGGTGCGGTAGTGGTAGAAAGGAAAGTGCACGACTTTCCCCGCATACTAATCTCGTTTTCAAGAACTTTTATGTATGTATTTAGGCTACTTTGCTCTTTATGTATATTGATTAATTGTATTACAAGTCTCTTAATTTTAAATTCACCTCTGACAACAAAATAATGAAGATATCTTGGGATCATACCATACCGTGACCATCTCCTTGTCCCTTCCCATATTAGAAACTACAATGAGGTACAATCAAATGTTTATCCACTTATGGCTCTGGGTTGACTTCGGCTTCCTTCCCTCCCACTCCTTACTGCTTCGGGTACTGAACGGTAATACAAAATTTCCCTGCGGTTTGCATCACCATCACCGTGCATACAAATTCTACATAAACACATACCTGAATGTTTTTGTTCGCCTCTCAGGTTTTTGTCACTGGGTGTGGGCATGATTTTGGTTTTGGTTTTCGGCTGCAGCGTTGCAGTTTCACTCCAGAGATAATTGTATATCGATCCGTATTGTTATTTATTAGTCATGTAATTTCTGTTTCGGAGCTAATCCAAATCGAATCAAATGTTTGTTTGAGTAGCTACTAAAATTCCTCCTAAAACTTTCCACCAGAATTAATGATCCAATTAAAAGTTTCCAGCTACGCTGATTTAAGTAGCGAGATATTTTTAAACTTTGAGAGAACAAGTGCTTGTGGGATTAGGATTATGAATACAATCAGTGTGCACATGAACGTACCCATGTACATATATTATATCAAGGATACAAGTAATTACATACCTAAAGGAGTTAACATTTTAATGGGCTAAAAATTCTGACGCTTACTCCTACTGCCGCACTCGTACTGACGATGAGATGGGTACCTTAGCTGTAGCTTGGTCACGGCCATTGCCATGGTCGTGATATGTGAGACGCACTACTTTCCTGATGCTCAGGTTCCACATCCCCATCCAGAATTTCACACCACATAGCAGGTACGTATAAATACGAGGAAATGTGATGTGCTTTGCTTTGCTACTCCGATTCCCACTCTTTCTCACCCGACCAGACCAGACCAGACCAGACCAAACCAAACCGAACCAAAAATCAGGTCGGATACATCTACAGCCAACCAACTTGTGAGACTCGGCATAAAATGATCTCCACTTACACTTAACAGTTTACAGTCCTCAAGGAGAAAAGTGGTCCCGCTCTCCATACAGCCAATCATGGAAAGCACTCACGTTATTTGTGTTTTAATTGCAGCGTAAAGGCATAAAAAAAGTACATTCTCAATTTTCATTGTCATGGAGGCATTTAATGTGCATACACATACACCTACACCTAGGTACATTTGTTCTCCTACATCTGTCTGTACCACGCTGTTTTATGAATACGCTCTGCTTCTCAACGTCCTTTCACCGTTTCATTTTTATTCTTTTTTAGACGAAATCATATGAGGGCGTTTGGAAAAATGTAAGGAGGGGAAGAGCTATTATTATGTGCGACGAAATGTAGAGTCCCGTGGGTGATTGAACTACGTGCATAATCTAGTACCGTGGTAGTAGTGCTGTCTCTCGGCTATTTCATTATTTCTCTGTATGACGACAGCAAGCATTTTGAATGTGAATCGAGCAATTCAAAGTTGTCATGCAGGATTTCATGGACATTAAAAGTAAGCTTTGGGAATGGAGTATTTGTTTGTCTTGTCACCACTAGCTCTACATAGATCTCCAAGGCATGTGTGAGCGTCTACTCAATAACTATAATCATGAGCGATTAATTTTTGTTCGGATCAGGATACGGATGTACGAGTAAGTAATAGCTAATATGAATAGGTAATTCCCAACTTTCTCTCTAGAAACCTTTAAGCTTCTAGTTATGCATGTATATAGATATATGTACATATGCGATGGTGGATGATGATGGATGTGATTACCTTGAAAGTGGAGTGTTTTATCCGAAATAGCTAATCCACAAGATCTTCTCTGTAATCTGTGGTCCTAGTTGAACGGATTGTGGGCATCCTTCCACTAATATCTACGGTGTGTGGATTAGTTCCTTCTCAATAACAACTACTATCCCTTTTTTATGTTTAAAGCTTTGGTTGTACGAGCTGCGGAAAGTTTTCACGTCTCTTGTTTCCTTTTCCCTCTATGCAAAGTATGAATTTAATGACAAAATTTACAACTTGTCTATATTCATATCGCAGAGTGGACAACTCGACAGATGTAGTATGTTAGTATGTAGTGTCACAGACACTGGGCGAGTGGCCAACTGTTTTATTATTTGCAGTATTATTGTTGGACCTACGATCCTAGCATCCTATGGTTGAGTATACGCTCTCTATACCAAATTCAAACGAAAATATATTTTTAACACGGCTACAAAGGAAGGTATATAGGTATTTGTTTTCCTCCGTTGCATTTTATTTTATGCTACCCAAACAGCTATACAGATACAGTATCCACGACAATATTGTGTAATATACCGAGAGAAAACGAAAGGAAATAATGCCATGAATAAGTAGTAGTTTTTAATAATTGAGTTTTGATTAAGTAGGTAAGTCGATGCACCCGTTTTTATTCAAACATAGCAGCAAAATTTAAAACAATAACGAATGAAAAATTTCATGTATTACTCGCTTTCGTGAAGGGAGAATAATTTATGTAATCTGCGACAACAATAAAGTGCAGTGTAAAGTAATGAATACATACGTACCTACGTCACTTGCTTAGAATACACGACGGGAATAACAATAATAAGAATTTGCTGGCTACCGTATCTATTGCACACTCACTACAGTATTTTCTTCCTCCATTAATATTTTTGTAGTTTCAGCAAATTTAACTCACGCTTGGCTACTAAAAACTGTAAGGATGTGCAATTTTTAGAACATGAATTTTGCAGTGCAAAATTACGGTACACGATAAATAATCAAGTGCATTTTGTTTGAATTTCCTGCGCTGTGCAACTGTACTTGAACTCCTCAGGGATGACGCTTCAAGTTCAGTGGTAGGAAGGCAGTTGGAAATATTAAATTATTAAATTTTAATCTGCGCCATCAATCGAAACACATTTGTCCAAGATTTATTTATATACAGTGTATGTAGTCGTATACCACTAGTCCAGTGTGAATACATGTTTTGACTTACTAATTTGAATAAAAGTGAATTGAAGCCTTTTTTAGGATGATTGATGTTGTTCAGTGAGAATAGGAGTCTTCTGAAAGATAAAAAGTACCCACGGGTAAAGAGTAGACAAGCGGTCCTTCTCTCCAGCTGTATGTACTTTGGATACACACGGTTGTCTGTGAGTTGTCAGCACATGCAAATATATAGTTGTTAATCCAAACCACACAGTCCTTGAAACTAGTTGAGTTACATTAATTTAAAATTATTTATCATAGGAAATTGCCAGATCTGGTACTCTTGCTATGGAAAAGTAAATCTGAACTTGCATGAACATGCCACAGATGTTGTATACATACTTTTTTCGTCAGGATGAGAATTCGGCGGATTACTTTTTTCGTCGGAGAAGCTTCCGGCCGGCGGAAACTGTGAACTTCTTAGATTTTTACTTCTATATCATTCCACTCGTTCTCATTATTGTTAATTATTTCGGACGAGTCTTCATTCGTAGAATTTAGGTTGAACTAGGTAAGTTCTTTTAGTCTATAAACACATGTGTCCTATAGGCGAACTTTAGGTTCATTCAAAGTGCATTCATATTCTTATTGAGCACTCAGGTTTTTGGTGCTTTAGATGAATCAGTTTTTACAATGTAAACAAGTACCAATCGTCGTTCAAGGTGCAAAATGTAGCATCTTTGTCGTCACATTATGGAATTTCTCGGAAGATGTTTCGTTTTGTATTTTTAACGAGAGAATGTGCATTGAATGCACTGGGACAAGGACGGGTGTATGTATGTATGTATGTGTGTAGCTGTGTACCATTAAAGTTCTGTAATCATCTCGACTCTCGCGACTGTCTGGAGCAAGAACTAAACCGAGAGTAAGAAATGTATCAGGACAATTCATACGCAAGTGGAAAACTCCTATAAATGTAAATTCCATGTGTACATATATACATGTAGATAGATGTAGATACCTGCAGATTTACATACGAAAGAACACGGAACAAAAGTCTGAGGGAATGAAACGAAAAGGAATAACTTTTTGAAAAAAAACTGCAAATTGAAAAGTAATGTTTGGGACAGACTGTGTCTATTTACATATTTAATTGAGAAAGTAAACTCCCGCTCAGCCGGTTCTCCTACTCTCTATTCTTTATTTACAAAAGGATAACATTATAATTTGCTATGGGCATGATGTATGATATACGATATACGATACACAATGACACACACACACTTCCCGAGAGCAGTTTGTCATGTTACTTTGTCCTTGTCTAACTTGTACTGTCATTAGATCATAAGCTACGACTGCCAGGACTAGAGTACGCTACAAGACTCTGCGAGTCAACAAGAGAACGTGTTTAAAATTGTCTGTGAATCGTAAATACCGAGGATTATACGTGTTTATCTTCATATTTTTATGGTGAATGTGAATCCCTTTTCATCTTGTCAGTGTCTACCATAATTTTCAAATTCCGTGAAAGCTGCATAAAAGTCATGATCCACATGAAGAATTTTTCATGTAATACACATACATATACCTGAATGAAAAGAATGCAAGGTAGGTAAGATTACTATTTTTGTGTTCGGCAGTTGCAGCGAGCGTGCTACATGTTAATTATTGTTTCTGTCTTTTGCAGTTATGATGTTGCTTTATGTACTATTAGTAATCCCAGAAGTGATTCCCCTTGTAATTATATGACTTTAGTCTATTGTAAAAATCCATGGTTGTTCACTCGTCAGTAGGATTTTTCAAACCAAATCATCGGGAAAATTCATTCTGAAATTTAAATTGACTTTCAGTTCTCATTGTTTATTTTCCACCTTAAATGTAATCCAGTCAGAGGTTATCAAGGAACGTAGTTTAGACCAGACGGGCTTGTCACTGTCATCAGACTACCTACCTACATCATTTTCCCCATGAACGAATGTTGACCTGAACTCCTTTTTTATTTTCATTCCTGTTTCAATTTGTTTATCTGTCCTGTAGAACTTTTCTGCATATGCAACTTTAAATTGGAAACAGTAATTAATTAAGTTTGCTCTGCTTCACTTTATTGTACAACTTAGGTGCTGAATACACAAGCTATACATCCTTCATAAAAGTAAGAAGAAAATAATAACTTGTTGCTAACTCGAACCGAAATGTGTGGCGCATTTTGACCCTTGTATGTACCTTTATTGTGTTGAACTTTGCAATTAGTAAATGCATGGAAAAAGCAAGACGAGGTCATTCAAATTCAGGTCCAACTATTTTACTTGACTACAAACAAACAAACTTGGTCATCAGCTGTTCTCTGAATGTTTTACGCTGGCTTCGGAGTTATTTGTAATGAAAAGTGACAAGAACTGCAAATAGTAGGTAGGTAGGTACAAATAAATTACAACTCTCGATGTAGTGCGCGGTTTGACCTGGATTTATTATCTGTAATACTATAGGAGGAAATGGGATTAGACCTCCAAACTAAATCTGTTACATTAAAGTCAAACTCACAAAAACAAATGGAACAAAAGACAGGTTTGAATCAGATTTCTGCTGTGTCCAAGCTCCTTTTTTGATGTGTTTTAGATGTACTTGAGCATGCAGAAATGTGTATCATTATTGCGTATAAAGTACACTGTAGAAACTTGTCTTACTACGTTCATAATTTATTATGGTAACTACCTAAATAGAAATAGGTTTTTGAAGTTTTAGATAGATCAGTTTTTCCCGTGTATTTGGAATGCATGTATATCGAATGCAGTTTGAAACCAACATTAATGACAAAATGAAAATTGCATCCGTTTATGCAGCAGATTCATCGTTGGTTTGGATTACTAGTACCGGAAAGAGAACAGAGTTTTCCAGTTCCGTTTGATTCTTAATAAAAACCCACCCTTTCGCACTCCACTGAGTTCCACTAAAACGTCGATGAAAGGAAAAATTCCGCTCCGACCGAAGCTCTAACCTGGATCTGAGCTGTATGAATGTACCTGCAGCTGAGTGATAGTTGTATGGAATTATTTTAAGTTTGTTGCACAAACGGGAAAGATGTGGTTGTGGTGTTGGTTTACGGTTGTGTTTACACTGAAAGTAACTTATGCCGTGCATGTTCACATTATTCCATCCTTCCTGTGGTTTGCACCCGCACACCATCGTTTTCGTCCGTCATGGCAGCCACAACGAAGCAAACGAAATCAAAAAATGAATGAGCCTTTTAATTCAATCCACGGCTCTTTCCTTTCACAGTGATCACTTTTTAATTAAACGTAGATTCAGGGAGAATGAAAGCTCCAAGATAGAGAGAGAGAGAGAGAGAGAGAGAGAGAGAGAGGAGTCAATCTAGTGTAAGTTTTGACATCCCCACAGTATCTCTGCTTTGAATTTAGCTCAATTAGAATCCTACAACTACAATTAGGCACTCGTTTATAATCAACAAGCAAAGAGAGTAACATATAATTAAATTATTTTTGAGAGAAGACAAACTTTATTACAGAGAATCAAATTGACACCGTCCTCTTATTTACAGAAACTCAGAATTAAATATAATTGGAGAAGTGCACTCTCCTAGGATAATTACATTGTTTTCGTTTTTGCTTTATCTCATCTCGACATTCAAGTTCACGTTAATCCCTGCTCATACGTATGGCTCAAGGTTGCATGCTTCAAGATTGGATCACATCAACCCCTACACACTCCTTGGTAAATGACAAAAGCATAATAATGTTTGTTCATGACCAATAAAATCCTGATATACATACATCGTGCATTTCACAAGTACTATCTCGATCTGCAGAGAACCAAGGATTAAATCTCTAGACGATGGAAAAATTGCATTCTGCTTCTAAAATTAAAACCAAAGGCCTCCTACGTGGATTCATCATTGCAATCTCATGATTTCTATTTGAACAGAAGAATGCAATCTGGAGCCTTTGCACTTTCCACAAAGCTTTTAAGGGGAATCGACAATATACAAAATGCAGAAACAAAAATACCTTTGGAAATAAACTACTGACTGCTTTCACTACTTTCTTTGGTTCACAAAACATATTCTTGTCGTAGGTGCGAATCTTAAGTTTTTTTCAGCAAGGATGCTAGATTTTGCATGCATAGCTTAACTTCATGTTAATCAGAATCCTTCCTTACCGCTGGTCTCTGCTGGGCTGGTCTTATACGCCTTTCATGTGATCGCAATCCTTATCCTGAACTGAACGTGGATATGCTTTCGTCTCGCTTTCTGACTCGAAAATCAAAATAGCATCTACGGAAGACGGAGAGACTGATTCATATCCGTATTGGTGGGAATAGTTGTGCACCAAGCCGACGACTAGTGTGACTGTGGGATATTTCATTATTTTCTACTCAAGTCAAATCGATACGAATGTGAACGTGAGTTTGGGACGGAAAGCGCTAAGCTCTTGCCCCCGCTTACTGCTGCTAAGGATTTTCTGAATGAATTCAAAACAATTAAAAGATTGAATCCAGAACAAACATCTTTCGTTAAACATACCGTAAAACTTCTAATTATAGCCTGCCTCTAAAGATAGCCTGCCTCTAAAGGTAGCCGGGGCAATCTAGCAATTGAGTGTAAAGATAGCCGGTCTCTAAAGATAGCCGGTCTCTAAAGATAGCCTGAGTAAAA